>LGRX02022860.1:73461-293250 GCA_001247695.2 Cymbomonas tetramitiformis | reverse complement strand
AAGAGACAGGACGAGGGGAACTCGACAGAGAGGCGGCCAGAAAGGGCATACAGGAGTATGTGAGAATGGTGACCAAAGCCAGCGAAAATGCGATAGGACAAACAGTACTAATTTGTGGGGACCTGAATGCCACGACGGGAACACCGAAAAATAGCAGGGACAGAGAATGGAACAAAACCCTGGAAGCTACGGGTCTGCAAGATGTGGGAGGGACCAGGGAAACAACACTAACATGGCATGAACGACGGAACATAGACAGAATGCTAGCAAGCAAAGCAGAACTACAATACTACACGCAACCAACGGCAGGAGAACTCACCGAGCTACACATGAGCGACCACAAAATGGTCTGCACAACGCAACTGGACCTAAAAGCCTGGGGGACCCACAGACCAACGACACAAAAGCCACAACATGCAAAAACAGACAGACTGAAACTCCCACTAACAGAAGCAGAGGGGAATACCCTCAGGCAAACACTGGATGCTGCATATACGAAGGAATTACAAGATGAGATGCAAGAAGCAATAAACGGGATAAAAACAGCAGCCAGCACAAGGCACAGAAAACGGGCAATAGACTACGCGGGAGGGGTGGTTGCAAGGATAATGGGGGAAGCAAGAGACAGGGCAATGATGGATGTCAACCTACCGAAACAAGCGGCAGCACCAGAACAACAACATGGACTACACCTCCCAAAAACCCTCCGCAAAGAAAGGGACGGCCACCTGAAAGAAAGGAACAGGTGCCGTGAGAACATAGCATCATGGAAGAAGGACATAGAAACACGAGAACAAGTAACCGAGGAAGCACGGACGGAAGATTTTGACAACCGAACAAGCGAAATGAGGGAATGGGAACAATGGGAACGGGAACAGAAAAAGCTTGCGACAAAAGAGGCAAGGAAGTGCATTAAAGAACACGAAGCAAACCGAAAACAGAAAACAAGAATGAAAATGAGAGAAGGATACTGGGGCAACATAAAGCACTACCATAAACTGATATACAAAAAAGAGATAGAAAACGGAACGGCACCAGCTACAACAATACAAGCGATTGAAACCATGCAAGGAGAGCTAGTGGTAGGACACCAAAAAGTGGCACAGGCAATGGGGGAACACATTGCGTGGTCGAAACCATACAAAATGAAGGAACCAGAGAAAGGACTTAAAGATACGCCACCCTGGCTTGACGAAAGGTACAAGAACTACATGAGGGAAAACCAATGCAAGAGGCCGGACCAAACAAAAGTAAACCTAAATGTGGACAAAGAGGCCTATCGACAGGCGGTGAAGAAAATGAAAACCAACAAAGCAGCCGGGCCCATGGGGATACAAAATGAAATACTGAAACAGATGCCGGACAGATTCCACGACCAACTGTGTGAACTCATGAAATTAATGTGGGAGCATAGACACACCCCCCTACCGTGGAAAAAAGGCTACTTCTGCTTCCACCACAAGCAAGGAGAAGTAACAAAACAAAAAAACTACCGACCTATAGCACTACTGGACTGCCTGTTCAAATTATACACTACAGTACTCACAAAAATGCTAGCTGACTTCTGTGAGATAAACGGCATGCTCTCGGAAGCACAAGAGGGCTCAAGGGAAAGCCACAACACAATGAAGCAACTCACCAGGGTAACCAATGCCATTGAAGACGCCAACCTCTCCAAACGAAGCCTACATGCAACCTACGTGGATTTCGAAAATGCGTATGGCTCGGTTGACCACGAAAGACTCATTACGACGCTAAAACACCTAGGGGTGCCACCACAACTTACCGAAGCCGTTAGGGACATACTGGGCGAAAACGAGGAGGACTCCATGCAAATGAGAGCAAAAGTAGGGGACCAGGTCTCGGAAGAGGTGCCAATAAGAAGGGGGATTCTGCAAGGCGACAGCATGAGCCCGCTACTGTTCATACTATACCTGGAACCTCTCCTTAGATGGCTAGAGGTGGGAGACCATGGATACCAGCACAGGTATGCAACTGACAGGGAGCTCAGAGGGGAACTGAGAACCTCCTCCGGAGCGTTTGTGGACGACCTAATTATACTAACCAAACTGATGACAGGCATGGAGCAACAGCTAAAGAAACTCTCGGCATTTGGAGACTGGAGTGGACTCAGAATAAACGAGGACAAAACAAAGATAACAGGAGTAGAACATGGCAACAAAAACGTGAAAGAAAGTAGGCACCAAGGGGTGAAATGCGGAAGTCGAACGCTAAAAGTCCTAAAAGCCGGGGATACCTACAAGTACCTGGGGGTCCTACTCAATATGCTGGGGACATGGAAAGAGGAGAAAAGAAAGTCACTACGGGAACTCAAAAGAAGAATAGACGCACTACTGGCAACCCCCCT
This sequence comes from Cymbomonas tetramitiformis, assembly GCA_001247695.2. Lineage (NCBI taxonomy): Eukaryota > Viridiplantae > Chlorophyta > Pyramimonadophyceae > Pyramimonadales > Pyramimonadaceae > Cymbomonas > Cymbomonas tetramitiformis. The sequence goes on along the minus strand of LGRX02022860.1, from coordinate 290,882 downwards.
CACGCAAAGACAAAAAGAGTACTCCCTGAAGTCGGCCATATTGGGGAAATTCAAATACGGACTCCACCTCGGGATATACACACAAGGTGAAATACAACAGGCCGAAAATAGGCTGGGAGCCGCGATGAAAAGAATATATGGACTTCCCGCGAATGGCACGCCCAATGAACTAAACACGGAGGAAAAAGAGGAATACGGACTGGGGCTCCAGTCCCTACAGGCAATATATGCACAGGAAGTGTACACGGGACTGGCAGGCGCTGTTCAGAGTGAGGAAGACAAAGGGGCTCAAATGGGATACGGCAAAAGGGAGAGAAACCTTCAAACCAGACAAAGAATGTCACAAGTTAGCAGGTCCACAGCCGGACTACTGGAAAAACACTTCGAAGAAAGGGGACACAGCAGCGCGAGGAGCAAGCTAAAAATGGGACTGCAGACACAAACGAACACTCTGAGGAAGATGAATGCTCTGAATGAATATGGAATACGCGTGAAAGGAGTGGGAACCCACATGCAGGAACTGGGTAAAGAAACACTACCTATAATGAGGCAGCTGGGAAAGGCTAAAAGGGTATACACAAACGCGGAAATGGAGGGCACAACCAGAACGACCAAACACCAAAGGATAATGGATACAGAATACAGAGACCCACAGTCGCAGCCTGCGACGACAGGCTTTGAAAAAATGGGAACAGTAAATGTAATACAGGAAACGAAAACTCAGCAAGCCACCAAGCAAATAAACTTTACCAAACTACTCACACTATTCAGAAACTACCCGGACCTCAAGAACTTAACCACGGCAGACGGGAAAAGTGCCATACCAATAGAAACACTGAAAGCAACAGGTGGAAGGAAACACGACACAAAGACGGCAACAAAGATAGCACAGGGAATGCTGCACCTATACCCATACATTTGCGAAGCACAACCCAACGACATTAAGAAACCAGGGGACCACTGGGACCATGTGTGGAACAGAAGGCTGAAACCTGAATATATACAAGAACGGAAAACAGGAGAGCTAGAGAGGTACACCAAAAGTACGGTAAGCATGGAAAACATAAGCGACTGGCCGGCACAAATAAAGGCGCTACATGAGGCTGGAAACAGTCTGAAGGACATACTGCAACTAGTGTCTATGTACCCGCTAGCCAACCAAACGAAGCATTTCGAACAGTCAGAGGTAGAGTGGACGGAACATGAGAAGGAAGTTCTGGGCATAGGAACCGACCAGGAAAAGGAGGAAGACGACGTGATGACAACCAGACACCCGCGGGGGAGAGTAAAGAGGAAGTCAGGACAACAGGACAGAGGCCAGTGGTCGACACAGGAAGACCGAATGGAAATGCTAGGACAAGAGGGAAACTACACGCCCGCCGGGATACTGGCAACAAGACAGTACCTGCAAAACTACACGGACTCGACCTCGAAAGTAACGCAGTACGAAATACGGTGGACTGATGGTGAAGGAAACGAACAGACGACGTGGAGCACAGAAGAAACAGTAAGAACACACCTGCTCAAACACAACCTCTCCTCGGACCAAGGATGGAAAAACCTAGTGGAAGAATGGAAGAACGACAAGAGAGACAAAAGGACCAAACGCGAGCCCGCTGAAGAGATACTGGCAGGACAACCAAACGGCGAACAGAGGTACTGGAAAGAAGTAACGCACCTGGAAATATGCACAAGGGAAACGAACCCGGACCAGGACATTAGGCACATTCCAGGGGTGAAGGACAGACAACTGCGCACGGAAGGTGACACCACCTACTGCTATGAGCCGGAGGGAAGCCTTATAGGCACGCTGAGCACGGTAAAAGCTAGAGAATTGTACGACAGATATGCCGAGGCGGTGGGGGACAACATGGCACAAAGGCCAACAGAGAAACAACTGGCCAAAAGGCTGAAACTAAGTGTAGAACACAAAATACATGTAAACACTTTTGAGGAGGAAATAGCACAACTGCTGATAAGATACTCCAGCAAAGCGGAGGTGAAACACAGAAAAAGGAACCTCCAAAACCACTGGACCTTCCCTCCGGAAATGATGGAGGCGGTACACACAGCCATGGGAGTCCAAACAGAGGTATTCGCCTCCCCACTTAATGTACACAGAGACACCAGAACGTACTACTCACAATACCCACGAGACTCGGTATTTGGGGCTGTAGGCTCGGCATGGGAAGAGCAATGGGAAAAACTGGGGTCATACCAATTCAACCCAGAGTACACAGCAGGGGACCTCTACAAGGCACCGAAAAAGGCAATTAACTCCACAAAAACGGCCGAACCCGTTCTGGGGGTAGGAATATACCCCACATATGCCAAAAGCCCGTATAGAAAACTGCTGAATAAGCACATGGGATACAGGGTACACGAGTTACTGGAGATAAAGGAAGGGCAGTTCACCTTCCTACCACCCGACCACTGGATGCAAGGCAACCTACAGAAACCCAAACAATGCAACTGGAACATGAGAATACTGGTAGTAGGGAATGCGGCAGGATGGAGAAAATACTGCCCGGACGCACTCAAAACCCACGACATATTCAGCAAAGCCCTTCTCAAGTGCCCGCAAAGCAAAGTCAGGACGATAGGCAGAGCATGCTACATACACAGGCCTCTCACCCTCAAGGATGCGGACAGGCGACCTAGGTCAATTACAGAATGGGAGAAGGATTGCGTCATAGACTCAGCGCCATGGATGAACCATGAACTACCGGTCATGCGAGCACTACCAGGCAGCCACTTAGAAAACCACACAGAGAAGATAATTGACCGGTGGATGGAAGACAGGGAAAAAGAAGGGGAGCACAGAGGAGGGGATAGGGGGCCGAGGCCAACGACTATGGACGTACTAAGAGCTAACACCACGTGGAGTAGGGAGGAAATAAACAGAGACGCCCTAAGAAGGTGGGCACTACAATTTACGGGCCCAGACACAACGGACGAGCACATAAACGGAGACCAATGGCTGCAGTGGGAAAGGGGTGAAAAGGAGAAAGCAGAACCACCACCAGAAAGCAGGTGGGACAACCAAGGGAAAGGATACCCAGAGCCCCACAGGAGGCATAACAAAAACAACATGATTTACACAGATGGAAGCCAAAGAAAAGTCAAAAAGGAAAACGGGGAAGTCGAGGAAGTAACGGCGGCAGGTGTCTGGGACCCAAGAGGGGAACGGGCAATGAACCACATGCAAAGATGGGCCGGACGCTGCCAAACTGTTAACAGGGCGGAGCTCACTGCCATATATATGGCACTGACACTAGACTCAAACTCGGGAGAAGAAAAAGTCAGCATATGCACGGATAGTCTGACCTCCCTCTACCAGATACAAAACATGAAAAGAAGGCCGCATACGCTTGAAAGGCACGTACACAGGGACCTACTGTGGAAAATAATGAAACAAATACAAAAGCTAAATAAGGAAGGAACAAAAGTGGCCCTACACAAGGTTAAAGCGCATGTGGGAATATATGGGAATGAAATGGCGGACGAGGTGGCAAAAAGGGCCTGTGAAGAAGGGGAATACGGCCTCAACCACGACAACACGGATACGGTGATGCTACTAGCGATATGCGAGGCCACGGGTAGACAACTGGAAGGACACCAAGCAATACTCAACCATGTAACAAAAAAGGTGAGGGAGGCAAAAATGACGGGAAAAACGAACATAATACAAAGACTGAAAAGGAAACTAGAAACCGGGCCAGAAGAATGGGAGACCAAAAGACAACGCATTGAGAGGAAGGAGGCAGAATACGCACAAAAAAACCGGGAGCCTACTGAAATAGAAACAGCCTGGGCAGACACCTGGCCCGATGAACCAGAACAGGAACAGGAAGAGGAATTGGAACTCCAGAGGATGGAACGATTAGAGGAGGAGGCATTAATACAGGAGCAGCAAGCACAAACAGCACAACAAGCTAAACAAAAGAGGGGGCAAGGGCAAGAGAGCACACGGGGAGTAGAAATGAATAAGGAACAGGGATGGAAGACGAGAACGGTACAGAAAGAGGAGGCATTAGAACAGGGAGAAAGACAAAAACGAAGAAGAACCCAAAGCCAGGCAAAACCCGACCAACCAGCCCTACGGGAAGCTGAAGGGCCGAGGGAAGCCCAAGGAGAAACTGCACAAGAGTCAACCCAGAAACTGAAGCTACCGGAAACACAGAATGTGGACATGACAACACAGCAGGACACCGCAGCCGAGCTCAGTGAAATGGCCCAACAACAGGAGGAAGCACAGGAAGAATGGAGAGCACTCCAGGAAATGGTACAGGACCAGGAAGCAGCGCAAAAGGAAGTACACCAAGTGAAGGAATGGAGAAAGTCCTCGAGGGAAAAAATACTGATAGCAACACAAGAAAAGCCAGAAAAATACATGCAGCACCTCATAGGTGATAAAGCCATGCACAAGCTCTCTAATGGATACTGGAAGAAGGGAACGGAATACCTAAACGAGAAAGACGTGACAGTCCTGCTAAGATGCCGGGCGAACAAACTACCAGCAGGACCATACAAGAAGCAGCAAGGAGGGAGAAGGCCGCAAAAATGCAAATGCTGCGGGATGCCCAGACAAGTAAACGCGGGAGGATTCATACGCACAGCCCATGTGCTGGGAGGATGCACAGAGAGGGAGATAAAAAACATGGTAATAAGCAGGTCGGATGAGACCACCAAAATGATAGCGAAAGCAATTAGCAAAGGCAGGAAAGGAGGATGTGTAATTAGAACCCATGCGGGGAAAAAAGGGAAAGGAATGAACAACGGGAGACCAATAGAAGACTTCCTCCTCACAAGGGGGCAATGCAGACTGGACGGACGAAACACACCGGCACCAGCACACGGAAAGGACACCATACCACACTACGTGGACATAGTGATGCTAGAGGGAACTGAAAAGGGGAATGAGCAGCCTGGGTACACACACCAAAAGGCAATGACGGAAGCGGGCCACATACACCTGATAGAGGTAACATACACAGACGAAATGAGTTGGGAGGAAGCACTAAAGACGAAGTACACAAAATACACCCCGCTAGTAAAACTACTAGAACTATATGGCTACAAGGTAACGCTACACGTGATGGTATTCGGCAACACGGGAACGATATACGAACACACGGAGAAAATACTGACCAAACATTTAGGATTCGACAAACAAGAAGCCCTACACCTACTCAGGAAAATACATGACCTAGCGACAGGATTTGCAGTAAGCCTAAACAGACTATATAGAACTAAAACAGACAAGGAACCAGACTGAGGGACAAAGAAGAAGGAGTCAAGGGGACTCACAAAGCCCCACACCCCGTCCAAGGGTGTCTCTTTTTCTTTTTCTTTTTCTTTTGCGCGCGTGCCGCCTCGTCTCCAAGTGGCTTAGATGTAACCATCGAGTGACTGACGAATGCTGCCGCAACATGAGCGTGCAGCCGGGAACGCTGGACGGAATTAACGGTAGCTTTTTGTTTTCGGGTGGTGCTTCGAGAGTGCTTGTATCGACCATCGCCCACATCCACTCCATGCGCGACGCGTGGTACGTCCAGTTTCGTTCGCATACCAAAATAATCGAAGGCGGTGTATTCGATACGCCAAACCGACGCCCTCGCCGTGTTTTGGCAACTTCGTTGTATATGCGTGTGTACACGAAAGCTGCCCCAAAAAGAATCGCAACACCGCACCAGAATGTTCGAATTCGGTGCGCTCTCATAATGGCGCGTCTTCGCCGCTGCCATATCAAGCGTGCATGCTCTATCGACGACACAGAAGCTTTCGAGCTCGCTCTTGTGTTCTAAAAGCGAATTTTTAAACAGCGCATCGTCAACACGCGACACTTACGTTTGAATCGATTTAAAGAGTTGATATATCACCACCACCAAACTTTCACACTCATCGATTTTAAATGCATCGGAGCTATTATGATTCTTCGTCCGCCTGATCGAAATGGCTGGTTGGCTGCGATCAAGATTCGTCGCCCGCAGGCCGGTGAAGCTCGTACGGGTCTGTATCTTTGGATTTGAAGTTTGTGATGCGCTCTGTAAGCAAGAACTGGTCTATCTGTACGATTGCCGCTTCCAGCATCTCGCGGTGCTCGCTTTTCGGCGTGTAAGCTGCACCGTTAAACTCTGACAGGATAAGATTGGAGAACGCGATCATGCGCAACAAGTAGGCGTGGCGCGAAAATTGGGTCTCGTTTGTTGAAGACGTACCCTCGACGCATGCGATCGATCTGACATAAGCGAGAGATCGTGCCCACGCCGCGTCATAATCATGTTTGTTCAGTAGTTTGAGTATCTCGACGAGATCGGCGTCTCCCGGTTGAATGAGCTCTCTTTCTGGTGATACTTTAAATGTCCTTTGCATCTCTTCAATTCCCCGTGGACTTGTACTTATTTCACTCGCGTGTTGTGAGTCAAGAAACCAGCTTCGAAAGGCCAGTGGCAGTTGTTCTACGAGTCGTTTGTATTCTGCAGCTTCACTACCTTCTGCTTCTGGTTCCTCGGGTTTTGCAGCTGCGGCTTCCTCGGCTTTTTTAGGTGCAGCTGCTTGTTCTTCCTCGGCTTCTTTCTGGACTCTTGCATCGGCTTCTTTCTGGACTTTTGCATCGGCTTCTTCCTGGGCTTTTGCCGCTGCTTCTTTTTCCCTGGCTTTTGCATTCTTGTTTCCTTGGCTTCTTTCACGGACTTTGCATCGGCGGCTTCTTCACGGGCTTTTACCCGGCCTTGTTTTTCCTCGGCTTCTTTACGGACTTTTGCATCGGCTTCTTTACGGACTTTTGCATCGGCTTCTTCACGGGCTTTTGCCGGCTGCTTCTTTTTCCTGGCTTTTACCATTTAGCATTTTTCCTTGCTTCTTTGGACTTTTGCATCGGCTTCTTCACGGGCTTTGCCTTCTTGTTTTTCCTCGGCTTCTTCGGACTTTTGCATCGGCTTCTTCACGGACTTTGCATCGGCTTCTTTGGACTTTTGCATCGGCTTCTTCACGGGCTTTTGCCGCTGCTTGTTTTTCCTCGGCTTCTTTCTGGACTTTTGCATCGGCTTCTTCCTGGGCTTTTGCCGCTGCTTGTTCTTCCTCGGCTTCCTCGGCTTCTTTCGCAAGGCGACGGCTTTCCGCCACTCGACTCATTGCTTTGTTTATTTCTGCGATGTTTTCTTCTGAAGCCTTTTTAGCCTCTTCATTTTCACGTTCATGCTTTTTGATCCTGTTTATTTTGTTAGCCTCTTCATCATCTAGTTTTTTTTTGTACGTTTCGTCACGTGCTTTTTGCTCGTTTATGTTAAGCATCACGTCGTCGAGCTCGTTTTTATGTTTTGGACGACGAGTTTCAGGTCCACCTATGTTTTTCAGTCCACTTTCCAGCACTTTGTCGGCCTTTTTTACGATGTTATGAAAGTTTGTTAAAGTGTCTTCGAGGTTTCCCGCTACCTCCTCAATGGTTCGATTGATTAGCTTGCAGAGGTCTGGTCTTGAAGAATCGCAAAGAAGTTTTGCCGCGATCAACATGTCCTGTTTTACACTTTCTACATACTGATTAATTTCAGATCTATTTTTACCAGTCTTTTTACCAGTCTTTTTCTTTTGCAGCGCGGTAATATTTTCGATCACGTTAAGCGTTAGCGTACGTAAATTGTCAGCAGCATTTATGTAAATTGCGTCCATCATCCGCTTAAGATCGGCTTCTTGCGTAGTCAAGGATTCCTTCGATGATTGCAAGGCGTTTGTCAATGTAGCAAGTACGTTCGTCGCATTCGAGCGGTTTTCCTGGTTCGCAGTTTCACCGATGGACATTTTCTGCTCTAAGGAATCTAAACGAGTCTCAAGTATTTTCGCCTGGTTTTTTATTTGGTTGTTATCGCTCAACAATGATTTCACCCGAGAAGCTAAGAGCTCAACCGTTTTTGAGTTATCGTGTTTTTCGATTATCTCTTGTATCGTCGTTTGCAACGGCTTTTCATTTAGCTTCTTAAGTTTATCATTTTTGTGGATTTCTTCCTTCACAAGCTTTCTGAAATGCTCGAACGTGTCAGTTTTTTTTATTTCGTTGTTCACAATTGTTTCGATCTTGTGGTCCTGCAAGTGTGTGGCCTTCGCAACGTGTTCTTCGATTTGTTTCTTCGCAATTGCTACGATCTGCTCGCGCTCGTGGTGACCGGCGCCTTTACCGTGTTCTTCGATTTTCCTGGCCACTTCACTCATAATTCGTTTTTCCAGCATAACGAGCGTGGAATTTGAAATATTGCTAACGGACGAGTTCTTAATTTTCTCATCTATGCGCTCGTCAGTGGAAATTAGTACACGCTCTTTTAATTCTTTAATAAATGACTCTTCCCGAATTGCCGCATCAACAATATTCTTAAACTCTCGATCCTTCTCTTCATTCTTCCGCGTTTCCAGTGCATCCAGGCGTTCTTTAATGCTTTCATAGGTTTCTAAGATATTTTTTAATTCAGGACCGACGCCTTGCAAATCGGCGCCCGATAAATGTTTATCTATGATCGCGATCAGATAGTCTCGTGTATGGGAATCTAACTCCCGAACTTTGTGTTTTAAATCATCGACATGCGGTGTATATAAATGATTACCGTCTAGCCGATTCGACAAAGGTGTTTCTGTTTCGCTGAGTGCGACACAAGACATCGTTTGCGTAACGTCGCCTGCGCGAAGACTTGAACGGAGCGGCGATGTCAATCGATATTGATGACAGAAGCACCGCCGGTATTTATACAATATTGCGAACAGATTTACAAAAAAGGGCGCGCGATTCATGCTAGCTATGTCTCGGGCGCTTTCGAGCACGATAAAAACACTACACCTTCAGCCTAAGACAGCATCCGGATGCACGCAACCGCTAAATCTTTTCGTGCTGGTGCATATGTCGTATATGTCGTTAGGACTTAACGTGCATGCCGATACAGTTTGAAACTCCGGAACGTTCGCGCGCTGTAGGACGGTCACGATGAACTCTGCACACGTGAATTTGTTCGGCGCGTGCCTGTCGACGCGTTTGCCGTTGCGGTGTCCTATGGCACAAGGCGTTATGTAATTCAGAATATATCCCGGAAAGTTGAAGGCGTTACCGACTTGAGAACACATGAATTCGTAGATGTCGAATTGAATCGATCTATCGATGGGCACGCCGATATACTTGTAACGCCTTGTGCGTTCAGCTATCGCCTCGCGCATGTGCACCCGCCCGTACTCCCATACGATATGGGACTCTTCGGTCTCTTTAAAGCCCTCCATCATATTGATGGAGAACATTCGCCAGTGCTTGTTGGTAATTTGCATCAAGAGCTCGACGTGGCATATCAATCCGGCTGGATATTCCTTGGTATCGCGTATTTTTTTGTTTGTAAGGCGAGTGCATATTCGATTGATTACGTGATCGTCGGGGCTGACGATTTTGAACGCTAGGATTATTCTATCGGCTTGCTTGTTTTCCAAGCAGTGCACGAACTCGAGCGGTGTCGCCATTGTTGAACATGTTGTTCTCGGGGTATCTCTTGGTTTCAATGGCTGGAACAGCGTTAGTCTCGTCTTCGACATGAGCGCCTGTGATCGCGAGCGCACGCGTATGGTTTTTGTTGAGCACTTTCGAAAGCGAGTGCATATTTATACGCGCGCATGTGTGATTGCAGGTAAGTGCCGCTAGGGCATCGCGCGTCGACGAACTTCGCGAGTTGGTCGCCGCGTATAAATATATATTCAAAGTGAACGACGACGCTCGGACAAGCGATTTCATACATTTCGGAGCACGCGAATCGCGGTGAGCCGAACTCTGTCATGAATTGCCGTTCGGTGACACAGGAAGCTTCGTGGCCTCGGTCACAGGATGACGCGGCGCTGAAAGCGCTTGTCGCGGTTTTTGTGGCATACACCGCGTTGCGAAGTCTCGTTAGGCTGCCGCGCGAGCTTATGGCGGACGCCGTGCGCGCGGCGTGCTGTCCCATGTATTTCGCAAATCACCTGTCGCACGACAGCAATCATCAAGGTTACGCGTTGTCGGCGCTCTTCGCGCACGTGCCGTACGCGTCGCTGTGCTTCGCTTACGCTCGTGATGCGATGAACGAGTGCACGAATCGTCGTTTGAGGCACTCTTTGCTTATCTGCGTGTCCAAGATATTCTTTTGGGGAAGTTTGCTCACGCACTCGCGCGTGTACGCCGCGGACGTGGAAATTTTTTTGGATATGATGGTTACGGCGATCGAAATTGGGCACATCGTGCGGTCCGACTCCGTCTCTGCGGAGAGCGACGTCACGGTTACGAGCAGCGCGCTTTGTAATCAAACGGATGTTTACTGCGCGATTTTTTGGGCCTTAGGCTTCGGTCGGTTCGTATTTTTGAAGCGGCGACAACGGTCGGGGGAGATACTGTACGACACGTCGACGGAGCTCGCATCGGTGGAATCGTCGTTGGAACGCTCGGACGATCAGCTAAGCCTCATTCTTTTTTTTCTGTACGTGTACCAACTGATTCGTATTTTTGCCGGGGCGTGGGTTTCTAATTGCGCGTTCGGCTCCTCGAGCGAAACGGACGTGCAGAAGCTTGTCGCCTTGACCGACGCGTTTTATTTTGGATGCGCGTACGCTCTGGCGGACATGTGCGTGCGCGTCGCTCGCGCCATCTCTTGATAAATGGGCAAACGTTGCACGGCTTCCCCGTGTCGATCCAAGCTTGGTGCAAGTCGAATCGCCTCGACAACGGTAACGGAGGCGCCCGCGCGTCGACGATCTCTCGTATATATATATATACGCTGAAGCGTCACGATATGGTATGGAGATCGGCGAGCGGCGCGGAACGATACGAGCACGATGGCGCCTTTTCTTCGGTCGGTGGTAGAGCGGGATGCCTTGGTGGATCTCACACGAGCAGAGGACGCGCCGGTTCGAAGCGCCGGAGTGGGCGATCGACTGACGCTCGACGATCGACGCGCGAGTGATGGTATCGTGTCGTTGGTGCGGAGGTCACGCCATAGGGACGGTGAAGTACCGCTCGTTCGTTACGCCCTCGCCGAGCAGCGAGACGACGGATACGTATTGACGATACGCGATTTCGTTCGATTGATAACGAAAAAGTGGTTGGACGACACGCTCATAGACGCTTACTTGACGCTTCTTCGAGGAAGCAACAGCGCGGTGAACTTTTTGTACACTTACGTATGGAACCTGCTCGGGATTATAGAGACGATCGAACCGAGACGACGCGAACGCATGTTCGGAAACCACTTCGATAACGCGAAGTACGCGTGCTACTTCGTGCCGGTGTTAATTCGCGGAAATCACTGGGTGTCGCTTATTTTAGACACGCGCGCCGCGGTGGCGCACGTGTACGACCCTTTACAGGTGAACACGGCGACGCATTTGGAGCACCTGTCGGATCGCGTCGGCGTTATGCTCGATCTGCACGAGGGAAATTATGACGCACGAAAACGGCGCGAAGTCGTTATGCGCCCTCTTCGCCGATTGCCCGAACAAACGAATCGCGTCGACTGCGGAGTTTTCTTGTTGGCTTTGGCGAACGCGCTATACCGCTCTGGTTCGTGTGAGACGTTGAGATTGGGCGCGCAAGTCGAACGATACGGTCGGCGAAAACTTGCCATTCAGCTGCATAACTGCCGTGTGCATGCGTGAGCGAATCGCACCGTCGTCGCGAGAGGCGAGATGCGACACGGGAACCTTATTATCGGTCTTACAAATCAGCAGACGCCTTTCGGAGAACCGACCCTCGTGTTCAAATATGCGACCGAGGACCGCCCGGTTAACGGTTGAAATTAGGTAGGTGCGTGAAATCGGCGAAAGTGCCGCTCTAATTTTTATATCGATTACAATGCTGGTGCTGCTATGTTTAAGTTATGTAATGGAAAGTCTCGGTTTATACAAGAGAACCACAAGTTAAAACTGTGTGCTATATAAACATAAGATTTAATTGTTTTGGCATAGCTCAGACTAGTTTCGTTCCCTGCCTGGGACTCGTCAGTGAGAAAGAAAGAATCACTGCGTGGGCCCAGTTACCACATACAGTCCTACTAATTCAATCAAATCAAGTCAAAGATACTCGACGGCTCGGAATCTAAACTCCGGGAGTTAGGGCCCAGCCGCCGTATTCGTCGATCGAAATTGTCACGGTCTCGGGCGGTCGTCTCCATTCGGGTGTATTCGCCGTTTTCCTGTTCCGCGAGACCCGCTCGAGAGAGCACCGCCCGACACCAGCGATCGACGAAAAAAAGGCGCAACACGAACGTTAGGAACGTAGATCGTGAGGTTTCTACGCCATCGACTCGTCTGGCTCCGCACCGCAAAAGTTGCGACATGGTCACCCTTCGCACGCATCCAGATTTCTTTTCTCAACCGCCCGCGTCGCGCGATTTAAACGAGCGGTACATAAATGGAAACCGGTTGTTCAACGAGTTGTCCAAGAAAAAAAATCCTAAAGCCAAGCCGAGGAAGTCGAACAAAGTTTGGCTTGCTTTTCACAAGAAAAACGATTTAAGCGAGTATCTCGATAAACATTTTAAGCTATTTGGGTCTTCGGACTGGAAAGAGCACGCTCGACCCGGCGACGCCACTACGTTGCTCATCTCACCGTACCTCGCGACACACATCGCACGTTTTTTGACTTTGCACAACGACAGTCAAGCGATCAACGATTGGCTCGAAGCGGGCTGCCCTCATCAGTTTGCAACCGTGCAACTCGAGATGGATTTCGAAACACAGGCCGATGCGGATCCTCGCAACTCACCGTCGCTACGCCCCATACTCGGGCGCCAACCGAAGACCGATACCTCGCCTCGGACAGTGGCCAACGACAAGGCGACGGACGTGCGCGCGTCAACTGTTTTCGCGGATGGCGATGGCGGCTTGCTGAACTTGCCGGACGTGCGCATCGGCGTTGCCGACGAGACGGCGGTCGTGGACGGTGTTGGAATTCCCACCAACCTTGTCGGCAAACCGACGGTGAGCGAGGTGATGGTGAGTTCTTACGTCAGGCTGCATTCGTTTGTCGCGGAGTCACCGCTCACTCGTTCGATTTGGTGCATGTTGTGATTCTTTTGTGTGCGTGATACAGATCGACATCGAGCACGTCGGACTTGACAGCGACACTCCGAGGCTCGAACCAACGGCGGGCGAGCTGGACACACACTGTGCGGAGGTCAGCTTCCGCCTGTTACGTGGGTGTTTATCACTTTTGTCAAGCGAGCTCGCGGTCCTAATGATGCTCGCGCGACGCAGGGCGATGATAACGGCGAAGAGGCCATCGCGAACGCCGCCATCGAAACCACCACAATCGACGACGCTTCGCTTGATGAAGTCGTCGCGACGCCGTCTCGTGAGGAGGTGCGCACCGTCGCTGCCGAAGCATTCTATTACTGGGATCCCGATCTGTAATTGTATATCCACGAAGAGAATCATTTTGTGCTAACTTTGTATAATTCTGCAAACTGCAGGTGCAACATAAACTTGACGTCAACCCGACTGTTGTGGATGCTTCGGACGAGGAAATTATGATTCCGAACGCTGCGCGCGCAACCGTGACCACCTTGGCACCGGGCCAATTTGAACGTAATGGCAAGGTGCGCTTCATCCGTGTCATACATATGTTAACTGCCACGTGTCTGTTTTTATAGATTTACATCTTATATGAATGTTACATGTTACCCCTGGTTATAAAATATTAGGGTGTTACAACAAAAAAACACATAACCGTGGTTTTGCCTCTTTCCACTTGTTTTTGCTTGATCCAACATTTCAGATGTTCAAAACTAAATTGCGTTGTGCAAATTGCAGGTGCAAGATAATCTTGATGTCAACCCGACTGTTGTGGATGCTTCGAACGAGGAAATTGTGATCCCGAACGCTGCAGGCGCAACCGTGACCACCCCGGCGCCGGGCCAATTTGAACGAAATGACAAGGTGCGCGTCATCCGTGTTATACCTACGACGACTGCCACGTGTATGTTTTTATAGGTTTACATCTTATACACGTGTTACATGTCACCCTTTTTGATACTATAATAGGGCGCTACAAAAATAGCGCGGGCCCGTTTTCGGGCCAGGTCTAAAAAATACTTTTTTAGTTAAAAAGATGTTTTGATTATTTACAGGTGTATGAATTTGTACCAGCGATAAACACTACTGTTTGCCTGAACAACAAGTACACGGATGTCTATGCGTTCTGCGCTAGGAACGGTAGACGTTGGAAGAAATATATGGAAAACATGCATACCAAAAAAACTATCGCGGAGCTCGAGACGCGCTTGAGCTTGGATAAAGGCTCTCTTATCGAACAACACCATATGGGCCATGGAGGACCACCCACCGTTTTCGTGCACCCCGCGCTTTTTCTCTGTCTGGCTCAGTGGATCTCCCCCGCCAAGCACGCCGAGGTGGCGCTCGTTTATCAGCGCTACAGCGAAGGAGACGTGACGCTGGCTAAAGATATCCTGCACCGATTCGACGAGGTGAACGGCACGTGCACTCGATCCCTCGCACGTGAGGGTCGGGCTGGCGCGGACGACGAATGGGTGCTTCACCAGGCCGACGCCGAGCTCACCCGCAAGCGCGCGCAGGAGGAGGATGCCGGGAGGGAGCGCATACTCGCGAAAGCGCGGAAGCTTGACGACTACGAGCTGCAGGAGAAAGAATGCAGTCTGTCGCTCTTACAGCTCGAGCTGCAGCAAAAGAAGAAGGAGATGGAGATTCGCGTGGCCAAACTTTATCAAGAGCTGGAAACCCAGAAGAACAACGACGCGCAAGAGTTGCAAATCCGGAAAACGAAGGACGCGCACGATTTGAGAGTCCATCAGTTTCGGGACATCAAATCGGCCTTCGAGAGTTGTCTGGATATTCCCGGCGTGGGCGAGGCGGAGCGCGGCGTGTATCGAGCGCACATTCACAACGCGGTCACCGAAATGTCCGGCAACGCTTCGGGCGCCCTCGCAATCGCTCCGAGCGCCGCTCCCATAAATGTCACCGTGAACAACAACAACAACCCCACGAACAATGCCGACATCACCACCGCCGTCCAGCCGTGTGAGGTGACGCCCGAGGAGCTCACTTGGCAACGCCTTTGGCAAAAGAGGGGCACTTTCGAGAATCCCTCACTTTCCGTCGCGAGTTTCTTGAACGACAACGACGAAGCTCGAGTACAGGAATATCGCGAGAAAATGCGAGCGCACAAGAATTTCATTAACACCTTTGGCACCAAACTCGCGACGGGTTGGCGCGCCGCGCACGACAGATACCACATTCCGGAGCAATCCGGTACAGTGCAAAATGTGCAGACGGGGTTTCATGCCTCCGGATGCAAGCAATATTACGAGGCGGACAGACCTCTGATGCGGCAAGTGGCCGACGAGCACATTCGTGCTTGCGATGCGAAAAGCGCACGCGATTGATGTCTATTCATTCTTTGCTCACAGGATCGAAGTTGGGAGAGTATGTGGCTGCAAAGAGGCACGCGCGTGAACAAAGCGGTATCCATCGGCGCGTTTCTGAAAGACCCCACCGAATCGAAGGCCGCAGAGTATAAAGCACTTCTGGCGAAGGATCCTCAGGTCATTAAGGCTTTTGGTGCGAAATTTGCAGAAGCTTGGCGCGTCGCGCATGTCGGAAAGGATCTGCCCAGAATAGAAAGAAAGGTAGCTGGGCAGGTGAGAAGAGTTGCTCAATATTATGAAGCCGATCGACCTTTGATGAGAGAGGTCATCGATACCTTTCTGAGCGAATGAGATCTGAAGTGGACCCGACCCGAGGGTGGTAATTAGTTTGAGCTTCGTGACCGATTTTACTGTTCATTGTACTGTCCAAAGAAAAATCTCGTACCCGACCAAAAACGATCGGTCGCACCTTACGCGACGGCAATCGCATATAGGTTACGCACAATTCGTCACTGTCGGATATTCGATTCGACCAAGGAGGACCGAAGAGAGAGAGAGAGAGAGACGAGGACTCGCGATTCGAACATACGCAAATGTTGTCGAATTTGTACGCCGTTCGTCCAGGTTACATCACACATTTACCCGTTTCGGCCGAGAGCAGCGCACGGATCCTACTTAGTATTTTTTCGATTCGATCAAGGAGGACCGAAGCGAGAGACGGAGATTCATGATTCGAACATACGCATGTATTATCGGAATTGTACGCCGTTCGTCAAAATCACACCAAAACATTTACCCGTTTCGGCCGAGAGCAGCGCGCGGATCCTACTTGTTATTTTCTGAATTTCCAAATGGATACGTCAACCACTGCGAAGAGAGAGAGAAGCTTTGATCGTTCTGACAAGTGTCGATTTCGTAAAAAATGTGTCAATTTTGTCGACATTTTCTTCAGTACTCACTAAAATCGACCGGACTCCATAACCTCGCCTCGTGATTATTGATTACCTGCGGACCTATTCCCATACTTGAATTTGTCTCTCGACCGAGTAACACGCATCGATCATACGTTTATTTCCTCGTCAATCGGGCAATCACGATAACCGTGCTAACGCGGGAGAAGGTGAGACGAAGATTAGACATCCGTGAATACTATTCAACATTTGTATGTATGATGAATATACAGAAGGTATACAGTTTGCATCGCAGACTCGCACTCGAGCCACCGGTGTTCCGCAAGGACATCGCACAATTGGTACAAGCACAAAGCGCTTTTTGGGACTCGAAAGAAGCACGGTAGCAGCGTATCAAAAAGGATGCTGTTACTATATAGCGGTTGCTCGTTTCCCGGCTTGCTTACGACGCTGGTTCGACCGTTGCGCCGAGGGACACTGTGTGGGCCCAGTTACCACATACAGTCCTACTAATTCAATCAAATCAAGTCAAAGATACTCGACGGCTCGGAATCTAAACTCGTAGTGACAGAGGTAAGGAACTGTGACCACAAGAAATCACAATTAACATCAGGAATATACCGCCACTCATAAGAAAGATAATAAAACCCAGAATAAAGAAACATACAAAAACCATCCAGCGATAGCCACAACGGCGGAGACTTCATCTTCAGCATCAAGCATTTAAGTCTGCCCCAATAATGCATGGGAAACTTCGCCGCCAAAGCTGCAAAAGTGCCACCGACATCCTGTCCTCATCGGTGTGCATGCCCAGAGCGGCAGGCGTAACAGCTGTGCACCTTCAAATATCACGCTTCCGGTAGGAAGAGTTACATTGTTTCATTTTTCATTTTTATGCCCAGGAATGTCCCACTGTTACGGCGTCGGGGTCGGAGTTCGCGACGCGTATGCAAGAGCTTTGTATGCCACCACGTCTAATCGCTTTCCGACGCACTTCGGAAACGTAGGTGTGCCTACCTTTTTCTTCAATTACATACATACCGCTCGACGACTGCCCTCAAAACCCAAACCGGCCTCCGCTGCGGATGCCTATTTCCGTCTCCGTCGAGGACCACTTTGAACGGCTCACCCTCGTTCAGAAGTTCAGCGAGGCACACATCGAATTCAGTCATTTGTGCAACAGTCACAGAATGGCGTTGTTCGGAGACCATTCTGCGACCACGCAGCTTCGTTAAACCTATCGACGATTTGGTGCTTCCCAAAAAAACCTGGCGGGAACCTAGCGCGACTGTATTCCAAACTCTTCTCGCATTCGCAAGATAAGTTTTAAATCCCTTTCATCCCGATGAGCAGAATTAGTCTTACACCGGTGTAATTCAGATAGCAATTTATCTCGGATACGTACATCTGTATATTTCTCTAAACAACTCCAGTATGCTTGCGGATCAATTTCAAATGTCATCGCTGCGGCTAATTTGTTATCGCTATTTATTTCTGTCAACCACTTCTCTGAGAGGTAGATAGCTTTAAAAGTCCGATCATATACCCCGCGTGGGTACTTTTGTGTGCTTACTGCACTAAGATCCGGAAGATGACGTAGGTAATTTCGAAACAAAAGTCCCAATACAGTCGGATTTTCTGCACAAGTGGCAGTCGTTGCCGTCTCGAGGATCGGTGTAATTGCTTCTGAATCAATTAGAGAGGCGACTTCGTGTTTTTGTAACAGGTTCCATAAAACGCGTATGTATTGCGTTTCCGGCTCGGGCTTACGCATTACCTTGACGCCAAATTCGAACGCGCTCTTAAGATTATTGTAAACGGTAATGAATGTGGATGAAGTTTTTAGAGACGAACTGAAGCGTAGTATTTCTTGTGATACATCGGCACAATAGGCTGGGTAATCCACTATCTGCCCAACTGCGTTTTGACATGAGGCGGCCTGTAAATAAGGAACGTAATTCTCTTTTGTAGCGTTCCACACGCAGAGACAAGCATGCTTTTCATTTTCCTGTGTGTCCATAGGGACCGAAGGGTCCGAAGAGGCTGGGCCACCTGTTTGCACGAGCGCACTCATCGCTAATACGACGAACTCGCTTATGACGCGTATTTGTATATGTTATTTACTTGTATGTATTCGTTGTGCTGATATCAGGCAGAAGCGCAAGGGATATTACGCGTAAGTCCCGTGTATACTTATACTACGCACATAGCGCAAACGCGGTTTCGGAGCGCGATTCATGGATGCGTAGGCGTGCTAACACGCGCTCCCTCGCGATGTCAATTGTGACCGGCCAAGAAGTGATAAAAGGCAGCGTACAACGATCTCGCACGCGGGGCCGGACACCACCGTGCGGTCGATCGAATTTCGACCATCGCGGCGAATGTATGAGAAAGTGGAGATTGTAAACCAAGCGCGAGATGAAGATACACCAGAAGCAAGCTGTCGTGGATCGCATCACGTCTCGCGCCGCCGAGCTTTTGCAAGCGCACGAGGCCCATCGCACATCAACGGAGAGGACTCGGAAACTTTACCCCATCTTCTTGTCTTCCCAGGAGATCGGCGATATCAGTAGCGATCTTCCTTGGGGTCGCGCCGATGCGTTAGACACGCCTAACGTATACGAGACGATGTCCGAAAACATAAAACGCGCGCAATACTATTTTAATATCGAACGCGTGATACGGGACGCTTCTACCAAGACGAACCCTGTTCGGTACAATCCGTACATAAGGTACAGTTCCGACATGAAAGATCTGCGTCTACTCCAGCGACTGACGGTGGATCGTGTGGACTCTGGCTTGTCGTGGGACTTTCTTGACGAAAGCGCCTCCACATGCTGTTTTACGCCCGTGCAACTGGCGCTGGCGTACATCTTGTGGAAATCCGGATTCGAGTATGAGTACGTGACCGAGATGACTAACGTGCACATCTGGAAGGAAGCGTTTCCCGAGCTTGATACACCATCCATGGATCGCTTACCCCCTATCAAAATATCCAACAGAGCGGACAAGGGAATGCAAATCAGGATGCTCTCTCTCCCCCCTGGTCAGGGAAAGACGAACATTGCGATCAACGCTTTGCTCGCGGTCTTACAACCTCCCACGCTGGATCGTCTTTTCGCTCGACACACGAAGGCGAGTCGAGCGTGCGACAAGCACTCCATCTCTCTGATCGACGTAAGCGTGGACACAATCTACTCGCACGTGGTGGTTATCGTCGTGCCCAACAACGTGTACGGTCATTGGCATCGCTGTCTGCAGAACGAGTGCGCCAGAAAAGGCACGCTTTGCTATCCAAACAAGGTGACCAGTCGTTTCACCAACAACGAAGTGCGCAAGATCTTCGAGACGTGCTCCCGACCGAAGGCAATCGCAAACGTGTCTGGCGTGTCTCCTCGGACGGCGGTGATTCTGCTCAACCCGAAACAGTTTGCCCTCTTAGAAAAGTGTGAGTGGATACGGAATCAAAACAACGAGTACGCGTGGCCTCTGACCGTCATGGATGAGATCTCGTCGCACGTGGACGATATGTGCCGGAAAGTCATTCCGAACTGTCTGCAGCTGTGGGGCATCACCGCGACACCGACGGATACGTTTTTTGGCAAGAGCACTGGCTACATGTATCGTTTCATGCGTCCGGCGATGAGCATGGAGCGCTCACCAAATTCGTTGGTCCTTCATTATCGCAAACGAAAGAGGCGCGAACAAGCTCGGTCCTACGATCCTAGCCAGCGATTCCTTGAAGATTTTAAGAAAACGGCGTACGGTAACACGTACTGGATGTGCCTTTCCGTCGTGACACCGTATATGGAAACGTGGCTACTGGAGGAACATGCCATGTACATGCCGGCGGGCATCAACTCGATCAAGTACATCAGCCCCGCGTCGGCGTGCTCTTCATTGACGGACAAAGTGTTTTCAAACGGGATCACCGACTCCTCCACCTGGTACACGGATATCGGTAAACACTACGCCGAGGGGTTCGCCGACCGCTACGAAATTGATCTCCTGAAATTCGGCGCGACTCGAAGCAACCGTCAGCTTGAGAGGGGCGAGGCGATCAATCGTTCTTACGGTATCAGTTGCACCGACAGGACAAAATACATGACCGGGACGATCACGAAGGAGCACATCGACAGGGTGCCACGCGACGTTGCCGAACCTACCCGGTTCCTAAGCGTCCCCGCCTGGGACTTCTACATTTTCAAATGGATCGCGGTGGACAATCCGTGTATTCTTATGGGCGTTTTCAGTTTCTTGTCGAACCTTGACATCGCCATCGACAACTCGATCGTCTACGTGAACGACCTACGGAGCATCCCCGATCACCGTGACTCAAAACTGCTCGACGCCTTGGGAGAGTATCTGAGTCATCTGGAATCATTGCGAACGCGTGTGCAAAACACCGTTCCGATCTGGATGCACAGCGAGGTTGTCGGCAGCTCGGAGCACGGGAGTGGCTCCTCAGATATGCCGCTGATCTGTTTGGTTTGCGGAGGACAGTTCGTGTTGGGCGACATGTTACGATTCACCTGGTTTTCAGACTACTGCGACTGGACCTTGATCTCCGACGACATGGGCGGAGACCACGAGTGTCTGGTCGTCAGCATTCAGGCGGTGCGATGTCCTTGCTGCTCGTGGAAGCTGAGTGTGGACGAGTCCATCAAACCGCTCGTTGAGATGACCGCCACGACGCATCTTCACAAAGCGAATCTGCTTAGTCGAGAAGCGCGGGATGAGTGGAGCGAAGAGGAACGCGAAGCTGTCACCTCGAAGTTGAGAAGCGACATGCTACGAGCTCATGTGCACTCTTTTCAAAGTCTCTCGAGTTGCGCGGAGTTCAAGATGGAGAAGCTTTTTGTGGACGGCTTACAAAGTTGCTACGACCATCACACGAAGACGTCTTTCGATGGGTGTGGCGCCTTCTTCGCGTTGGACTGCTACCTGTATAACGCCATTTTCCGGTTCGATTGCACCCGCATTCTCATTTTCTACAGAGGAGAAAATTGTTTGGAGCAATTTTCAGACGTATTGCGGGTCTTGAACGCTTATATTCCTCACGACAAAGGAAGACCATCCACCTCTACGTGTACGGGTGTTTCCAGTGTGTCCGCAAGATCCTTGACCGAGGGCATGAAGAAAGGAAAGTCTTATCGAGCTGTCAAGGACGTCAACATTTCGTGGTTTCTAGAAAACACCTCCGACGTGCGCGTGATGTACCTGCTCGCCAAGCACGGTGGATCGGAAGAGACTCACGGATTGAATCTGAACAACACCGATCTTATCATATTCTACGGACCCGGTGCAAACCTTGTGCAATCGATCAGCAGGGGACTACGAATGAGCGTCAAGCGCCGCAACAAGCAGAAGGTTTTGAACGTGCTTCACATGTCTTGAGAACCGTGCGCGTTGTAGACCTTAAAGCGACGCGCCTTTCGGAGCTGTGATTTATGAAAGGCTGAAAGGCGCGTCGCTTTAGGGTCAGCAAAAGGCATCTAAGAGCAAGAAACAAATCACCGCATCGATCCGTGTTGAGAGTTGAGACTTGATTTTTCGTAGGTTTGGGAAATTTGTGGAGGTGACATCCCCAATATTCACATTGATCGCAGTAACCTTCGACGTTTAAATAAAGTGTATTTACGGTGCCTCGAAAACTCAATCCTTGCGTAAACGTGGAGCCGTCGTGCATGTGACGAACGTGCTAGACCGCAAGAGATTACATGAACCCTCCTATCTAGATACGCTTTGTCACAACGTTGTAACGGAGTTGAATGAGGGGGCGAAAAAGCAAAAACCAGAAACCATAATCGTTTTTACAAAGTTCGACAACCGAGTGCGAACGTCGCTTTTAGGCAAAGGCGTCGCGTCTCGTGAGTGAGGTAGCGAGGCTTACGCCCGTTTGCGATATTTTGCGTCAGTACTATATCCGATCTTGACGATGGTGTCGTCGTGCATGTTGAGTGTCGCGCGCGTGTCGCGGACGCTGACGGCACGCCTCGGGGGCACTTTGGCAGAGCGAACGCCTTTGATGCTTTGTGACGTGTTGAAAGCGTTCGCGACTTGCCGATTAGCGACGCTCGAGTATAACATAAACGTGCAGAGAATTATCACTCCGTTGACGAAGAACTGCACGAACCGGGTCCATACGAAGGTGATCATATCTCCGTATTGTTTTTCGTGCAACTCGTCGTCCCCGAACAGGCCGCAGATGTACGTGTTGTGTCCTTCATCGCCGTTCTTGGGCGCGACGACTTGCGAGAAAGCCGCGGCGCTCATACTGCCGCTCAGAATGAAATCGAGAGATAGACAAAACACGAGCACGTAAAAAAGAACTCGTCCGTAAGGCCAAACGCTGGCGACGAGAATGTTGCACACAACGATCCACGCGTAGTACGCGAACCATCCCCAAAAAAGACGGCGCGACGCGTCGAAAGTGTTTAGCATGCTCAGGTGCTGCGCCGACGCCACCAGCGACAATACGACGTTCACGCACGAGACCGAGCTCGCGATGTACACCGCCTTCTCCGGGTGGCACTTTCCGTAGTTCACCAACAGGTTGATCTGCGTGAAGGAGGTCCACAGATTGTACGCCGCGAAGACGGAAACGCCGCCGAACACGAAGCCCACGTCTTTGGCTGTTCGGTTACATGGTTGAGGCATCCATATGACGTGCGCTTTGCTGTAGATGTAATCTTCGTGAAAGCATGTGTATATCGACACGAGCGCGCTGACCATCAGCCACACATCGAGACCCACCGCCACCGCGTGAAACATCGCCATGATATTCACCCACTCGTGTCTTCTCAGTTCTTCGCTTACTTTGACCGCGTCGAGGCTTGCGAACACGTTGACGTCAAGGATTTTTTGAGGAGGGAGGGTGTTGAGCGCGTCGGGATCGTACGGGCGCACGGTCTGCAGCAAGCCCAAATTAACGACGCATATCGCGACGTGGTACGCGGGCGTCAGGAAGAGAAATCCTCGAGGGGTGTAGATCAGCGCCGTGACGAGAATGGACAGATTTTGCCATATGTCGAAGAAGTAAAAGAGGTACACTTTCCACGCATGCTCGATCACGTTTTGTCGTTGATCGATTCGATCGGAACTGAGTTTGCTGAATTCCAGCGCGGACAATCGGTCGTGCTTCGTCGTGTCCACCTCGTCGCCGGAGGTGTTATTCATCGCCTTTCGGAGACGCGGCGTCGAAGCTTTTTCGGGCGTACGGTCCGTTCGCAGTATATGTATTTATACGGGGTGTATTCGCCTATGCGTGCGATATCAATTCGAGAGGCGTTTCACTTTATACAGCTCGGGCGGAACGAATGGGTTTGCACGGCGATATCAAGAAGCATGTGATCGCGGCGTTTCCTTCCGCGGTTGTGGACGACTCGGTGTCTCACGAGGAGCTCGAGCGCGCCAGTCTATGCGTCATCGACTTCATGTGGCTCATGTTTCGATTTCGCGGAGTGAGCGGCAAGCAACTGGTATTTTTTTTCTTGCGGCAGGCGCTTGAGGCGTTCGAGAGCGGAGCCCATCGCGCGGCCGTTATCACCGACGATCCTCGCAAAGTTCCGACGCAAAAAATGAAGGAGCAGGCGAAGAGGTCGAGCACCAAACGAAAGGCGATCGCCGACATAGCCGTCGAAGACCTTCGTATCGACGACGATCATGTTCCCAACGATTTCGTCGCCGCGGTCGCGCACCGTGATTTTCGAGCCCGTTTGATGTGTTACCTGGAAACACGCGTGTTCGATGCTCTCGAGAGCGCGGAGTTTCGCGAGCTCACCCGACGCGCCATCGATCGTCGCGAGCCGAGAGATCGAAACGTCGTGCTTTGCTTGCGCGTGGGCACGGGACGGACGACGCTTCTGAAGTGGTCGGATACGGAAGGATGGGTTATCCGCGACGGTTCGCCGGAACTCGGCCAGGGCGAAGCGGACATGGCGGCCGTGGAGGTGATTCGCCACTTCGCGAAGGAGGACGCGAGTCTAGGAATCCCTACGGGCAACGTCTTCGTTCGAACCATCGACTCCGACTCGATTCCCATTCTTTCGATGCTTCACTTGCGCTTGCCGGATGTGCGTTTATTCTTGTGGCTCCCGGCGTGCGGCGTGCACGCCCGATCGGAGAACGGAGCGCGAGATCGAGTCTCCATCGCCTCCATCGCTCGCCGAGTCGGCGTCTTGCGAGAGAGTCCTCACGTTTCAAAGCGGCCGGTAGTGGGGCCTTGGGGTCGCGAGAAGCGCCTGCTCATCTGCATCAACGAGATGCACGCGAACTACGAAAGCGTGCTCCGTTTCGTGCTGCTATGCGTCATCATGGGAACAGATTTTAACGTCAAACTAGTGCGTCGTGTGGGTCTGATTGATTTGCAAGCGAAGGTGGGAAACGTGAGCGCCAACTCCGTCAGCGCCTGCTTCGATGAAGTGGACGCTTTTAAGCGTGTGTGCCACTGCATAACCGAAAAAACAAAAAGCAAAATCTCCGCGTCCGGCCTCGTCGACGACGAAGAATTCTCGAGGGCGTGGTGGGTGTTGCGCTACTGGTCCGAGCGAACTACGGAGGATCGGCACACGCTTTAGGTTATGCAAAGGCGTTTTTTGATAGGCGCCATTGGCATGTATTAACATTGCACACTTAAAAACAGTTGCTAAATCATATATACAAATTCTTGTCGATTGCAAAAATAGTACTCGGTGGCTCACGTCGCTACCTGCTGACACCTGCGTTTGAAGTGGCTATCCTGCAACATGTTGTGCGTCTTCATGAGTTCGGACATCAATCGTATGATTCTATGATCGGGCTCTACCACGAGGCGCACGTCGGCGGGTGCGATCTCCAACGATTTGGGTTTGCCCCGCTTCTTCCGAGGCACGTCCGCGCACATGTCGATGAGATCGCACTCCGTGTCGGCGGTGTAGGTTCGAGTCTCGCAAAAGTCTCCGTCGTCGGACGACACCACGCGTTTGCGCCACGCGTGCTCACGTAACGCTTCGATCTGGAAGACAAGGTTCGATCGCATCTCGCAATTTTGCACTTTGTCGTCGTTGCAGTGATGCATGATGTGCGCCCATATGGATCGACGAGACCACTCTCCGTAATCCCAGTGAGTACGAATCTCGGAGTTGTAAAATTTTTGCACCATTTTCACGAGCTCTCGGTTGCACGTTCCGCGACTGTAGTGCGTGTCGATAAGCTCCATCATTTCTCGATACACCGTACGCTGCTCGTTATCGTCCAGATTTGTCAGGTCTTCCTCGAACGCCTCGTCGTTTTTCTTCTCGTACTTTTGCGCGTATATGCACGCGATGCACCTCTCCCGCAGATCGCTCGGCGAGGCCTCGTCAAATCGAGGCCCGTTGAAAGGCGCCGTGTCGCCGGGGGCTCTGACGTTCGTCCGGTCTTTGTCTCGCAGCACTTCTTGGTCGATGCGACGACATTTGCGCTCGCTTCGAGACTTGTGCGAGTCTACGTCGCGTCCGCGTTTCGGTTTGCGCGAGCTTTCTTCTTCCCGCTTCACTCCGCGGTCGGACGCGCTTGTCAAAAAAGACGTGTCCGAGTACGCAGATTTGTGCGACGACGGCGAGCTTCGGTTTCCTTTGTATACATCATTAGTTTGAGTGAAGCTCAAGGCTCTCGAACCGCCTCTCGATACCGATTGAATCTCGATGTTCATCTTCGACGAAGCCGATACGCACGCGCGCGTTCACGCGCATACGTATGTGTGTATATATATACGACGCTACGTAAATAAACGCAGGCTCGAATCCGCGAAGGGGGTCGCGCAGGTGTGGCTAAAGGCGTTCGAGTAGACGACACGACACCGACCGCATCGCTCGTTTCGCACCATCGAATGCGGAGGCTCTGGCGAAGCGGTCTCCGTCGTGCGCGCCGAGCCGATCACGGACCACGCGACGCGAAGCGAAGCGCTCTGTCGCTTTGCGGACGTTTCCCTCTTCGTCACGCGGAAAACGTGACGACAGTCGGCGAGCTCGTGACGGTCTTCGATGTCGTACTCCACCGCTCTTCTCGCGAGGCCTTCGAAGAGCGAGCGCTCATCCCGGAGCATACGCGCCAGCGCTCGAACGTCGTGAAACGCCGAGTGCGCTCCCTCGAGCTCCTGCTTGAAGAGGTGTCGATACAAAACGCCTTGTTTGTACGACCGCATCCCAGGGATGGCACGTTTGAAAAGATGCAAGGTGTCCACCACTCGACATCGGCGTGGCGTGACGGGCTCGATGTCGCGAAGCATCTCCAGGTGGCGCACAAGAATGGGGACGTCGAAACGTCGACAATTGTGACCCGTGAGCACGAGATGCACGTCGTCTTTATTCATCAGAACCGCGCACCGCAACCACGCGCACATACGCGCGCCCACGTGTGGCCATCTCGCCTTCGTTCGCAGCTCCTCGTTGGTGAGTCCCGTGAGCTCGCAAATTTTTCTCGGGACGGGCAAGCGTGGTGGACGCACCACCTCGTAGAAGTGCTCGTCCGTTTCGAGCACGCGCATCGCCAAAGAGATGATATCGCAGTGGTTCGTCGAGAGTCCGCTCGTTTCTAGGTCGAACACCACGGTTCGGACTCTCATGTCGACACTCGCTGTTTCTAGAGCGGTGAGAAACCTGTGACGAAACAAAAGCACACGAATGCACGTTCGATCGAGGTTGTCGGTGTGAATCGAATGTCTCGAAGCGGTGTATATATATACGGAGGTCGTGAACGAATCCATCGAGGCGCTTCCGCCTACTTTGCGAGCTCTGTCAGTCGAGAGTATGACGACGATCGAAACCTGCTCGGATGTTTGTACGGATCGCGTCGTTCGCGAGGCCGTGCGTCGCGTTCGCGAGACTCTCCAACACGCGACCGACGAGAACGGTTACGGCTACGACATAGAGTGCGACACGCGTGTGATAGAGGACGCGCACGAGCTTGTGGCAAAGGCGGACTTCTCGGTGCTGGACTTCGAGGTGACGCGTGACATGTGCGACGCTCTTTACGATTGCGGCAATTTCGCCGTGTTCACAAAACCCGTGTGCAAACTGTGTGTCGTCATCGATCGTCCCTCAAAACTCGAGAGGTGTCATGTGCACTTCTTACACAAAATCGTCAAGCAGTCTCGGCCGATACCAACCGCGGTGCGCGAGGGTGCGAGCGGAGAGATCGGACGCGCAGTCAATCTGTTCGCGCAAGTGATGGATTTCGGATTGAAACCGTCTAAGAGCGTCTTCGGCGTTTTTGCAAAAGACCGATGCTGCGCCGAGGGCGCAGCCGAAGACCCTTCGCCCGGAGTAGACGTTTCCTGCACTATGCGAATGCGCGACGCGGAGTCGGCGACGCTGCACGTCGCCGACGTGACCTTCGTCAACGTCACCTTCTTGCATTCTGTGCTCGGGGCGATTCGTAAGTTCACCGGAACCAGGTTCCGACATAAGATGGATGTGGACGTGCACGCTAGACGCCTTCGTGTCGTCTTTGAGATCGGTTTGAAGCGAGAGCGATCGCCGTCGGAGGATACTTCTCGTAGCACAAAACAACGCACGCTCCAATAAAACTACCTCGAAGATATGGACGCTCACAATACTTCCACGTCCTCCCACTCGGACATCGGTGTCGAGCTCCGCGAGCCACCGCCTTTCGCGACGACCTTGCGATAAGCCGTCGCGCAGCGAATGTAGTCGACGTACGCGGATGTCGACGCGGGGCTCGTCAAGTCGTCGCGCGCCGCGCACGACCGGTAAAACTTTTCCGCGGAACCGTACGCTTCGATGAGACGAGTGCAAGCGCAGGCCCATTTGTGCGAGAACCCCGAACGCATTCCTACTTGCACGCATTTATCGAACAGCTCGTCCGTCGAATCGAAATGTGATCGTTCGGCCCACGCGTACGCCAAGCTCGTTTGTCGTTCAACGTGCACGTCGTCCGCGGCGTCGATCGCGGCGGTCGCGTACCATCTCAAATATTTTTTTCGGGTATACAAACAGAGCCTCGAATCCGAAAGACGATCCGCCGCGAGCGAGTCGCAGACTCTAGCGAAAGTGGACATGCGCATCAAACGACACTGAGTGTCGCGCCAGTCTTGGGGCATCGCGTGCCGATCCTCGGCGAAGAGGTTGTTAAAAACCGCGCACGTGCGCAACGTGGGCAGAATCTCGAACTCGCGCGGCGCTTCGGTGATGAGAATCGAGGTCTCCGAGTTCATCTTGATGAGCTTATCTATGTTTTGAAACTTTTCTCCGTGTGAGCGGGCGAAACCATAAAATACCGAATTCGCCTGAAAGTGCGACGTGCGCGCGTGTGTACACATTTATAGTTGTAGTCGAACGTGAACGATCTTTCGACTACGACAGTGCTGTGTCGATGCCCAAACGAAGACAAAAAACTGCAAAAATATCCGAAATGATATAAATACGCACGGCTACACTGCGCGTATCAGCTTTCTGTCTCGCACTTTGGTGTCGTGAACATGGCACATTCATCGACGCAAGTCGTTGAACGTTTAGAAAATGGATTGAAGTCTGCAAACCTCGAAGCTGGTGCTTTAGAGGCGGTCTTTGCGAAATTTAAGACCTCCGACGGAAACAACGTCGAATTTGCGAATGCGGTCGACGCGTGCGCGCATGGCAGTATCTTGGATTTTGAGAAATCCGTGAAAGCGTTGCAAGACGAAGTGTGCAAGGGTCTTCGTCCCGAAGAGGACCCGACGGTTGAAAAAATTAGCGACCTTATAACTCAGTGCGATATGAAGTTCGAAGTTATGCAACTCGCTATCGAAAAAGCAAGACGCTCCTTTGTTGAGAATTACGTCAACATCGGTAAGGATACCGACTACACCGCTACGGTGTACGTGCCGCAAATTGAAGCGTTGGCGAAGTGTCAAACATTCGTGGCGTCTCTGCAACACTTAAATGAGATTCAAGAGTTGGCTATGGTAATAACCGGCGATGCGGGCCCCGAAAAACAACTTAAACTGCAAGATCTTTTAAAAGATGCGTATAATGAGATGTGCAATGGACCGGACGAAGCCGCAAGGAACAAGATGGTTACAAAAATTGGATTTATGAACGCCTTTATAGTGCTCTTACCGAACGGTCATCCCAAGAAATCCGCCTCTTGCAATCTCGCGAAACTGCTTCATACACTGCATAATTCTGTCGCCTGTGTACGACCATCTATCACAACTTTGTTGATAGCGTGCGAGGTACGACTCTTCTTTGCAGCGATGAAAGCCATCTCCAATGAGGATCTGTTGGCATTAGACCACTTACCGCCGAACCTGAGCAGTATTGAGAAGCGTCTGGAAATACGCGCGGCCAATTTGGTTGAGAAGTGGAAGCTTTTTGCCTCGAATCAACGGACAAAGCTTTACACATATTTCAACCTTCCCCCGATTCCGGTGATCTTACAATAAAAAGTGTGCGATGGCTTTTCATATCTTATTGCGTTTGCTGCTGTCGGAGCGTTTGCTTTTGCGTCGCTTCTTAGATACAGCGTCGATAGCGGACCGTATGTCCTGTAACTTGGTATGTAAATCACGAGTTTCAATCGATTGTCGCTTCTCAAACTCGGCTCGCTTATCAAACTCGCTTCGAATGTACGATAATATCTCCTCTCGCGCGATACCCGTCGCGATGTCGACGTTTTGCTCCGTACATTTCTTGAGTGGTGATGCCTTCCTCTTTTTGGTGCGAACGGACTTGCCTTCGGCGGGGGTCCGGCCAAGCACTTCGGTCATCTTCTGTATCACCGGATCGCTCGACAGATCGACGTCAGCTTCCTGGTCGGGCGAGATCGATCGTGCGCGCTTCTCGGAGAGGGTGGTGAGTGAGGACTGCCGCTCGTCTTTATCGAGAGACGCGCCTCGCTCTTGCTTCGTGATCACCTGCGCGACGTACTGCGCGGGGTCTTCGATGTCGAAGATGTCGGGAACGTGCACTCTGCGATCGCCCGTTTCGACCACAAACTTGCGTACGTCGCGCGCGGCTCGTGCCTCGTAAAGGCTCTCTTTCGTTGAGCTCTTCGCGGTTGGTCTGCACGACACGTCCGCTTTGGACTGCTTTTCCTCCGACTGTTTTTCGAGACGTCGTGTCTCCGTTTCACTCGTCTCGTCGTCATTTTTTTGTCTGTGAGCGTCGAGCACCTTGTCGATAGTGACGACGCCCTGCTCCGTCGTATGCTTTTTCTTCGAGCAGGCCTTGGGCGCCCCCTTGTTTCGCATAACGCTATGCAGGTACCGCACGCATATGATAGGATGCTTGGAGCCGGGAGGAAAATTGTCGAAGTCGACCCATCGACCCTTTTTGGGCGCGCTCGAGAGCACTCCGTTCGCGATGTCGCGAGCGGTGTGTATAGGCAGCTTGTTATGACTCGTGCGTGCGTCGGAAGCTTTTCGTACGTCGATGTAACTCTGGAAAAGTTCACCTCCGTATATCTTGTAGTACGGATTGTCAGAGTGTTGCGGCGAGATTTTTCGGACGCCGTAGCTTACGTCGACGCTCTTCGCTTCGATAAGCGCGGGCGTCTCGTCGGCGTTCGCTTTCGCCTTCAATACGCAATTGTGTTGCTCCTCGCTGAGCGTTGTTCCTTTGTGAGCGATTTTGAACCTCAGCCCGTCAATGAGCACGTAAGGTTCGCCGTCATCATCGGGCGTTTGGGTGTGTTTCTTAGGATTCTTTAAGATGTCCGCCCACGTGTCGTAAGCGTTCATGGTCTGCGCGATAGCAAAAAAAAGTTGGCACTAGGTCACTTCGCCAATTTGATGAGAAAATTTGTATTTGATGGAATTGTTCAACCGCCGTATATATACGCGGAAGCGGCGAGCGAATTATTCGATCGAACGATGTGCGGTTCCACAGACCGTGTGCGGCATGATCGAATCGTAC
Organism: Cymbomonas tetramitiformis; assembly: GCA_001247695.2. Lineage (NCBI taxonomy): Eukaryota > Viridiplantae > Chlorophyta > Pyramimonadophyceae > Pyramimonadales > Pyramimonadaceae > Cymbomonas > Cymbomonas tetramitiformis. The sequence continues at coordinate 259,706 of LGRX02022860.1, read as the reverse complement.
GCGTGGGCGGAACGGTGATCGAGTTTGCGCTTTCCGTAGCTTCCGTGTGCGTGGCGTTCGGTCGGCGAAACGAAGAGTTGTCCAAGATCTTACTTGGTTGCGCCTATCTTGTATCCGTCACGACGTTCGAGTATCGTTACCGGTCACGGTACCACTTGGATCCTCCCGTCAGGCCTTTTTTTTATCACGCGTTCTTAAAAATGTTTCCTAGTGTGGGGATGTACGCGAATCACAAAAATGTCGATTACATCATTTCGTTCAGCATCGCCAACAGCGTTCTTTCGTCAATAGAGCTCGGTCATGCTATTTTCTTTGCTTGATTTCGGATGTGAAACTCCCGAAGCGTTCGAGCACTTCGTCAACGCTTAGCGATTAGTGCAGAGGAAGGTTTTCCGACGGCTCCGTCGACGAAGTCTCGAGATGCCGCAGTTTGAGCATTCGAACGTGAACATGATAAACCTTCCAACATAGCCCACAAAGTGTTAGCCAAAACAAGAGCGGCGCCACGTGAACGCACCGTCCGCACGCGCGCTCGCTGACCCTGACAAGCCGAGGGCGCGAGTGCCAGTCTATTCCGGCGACCACGAGTGCGCGTCGACGCCTGTCGAACGCCTCGGCGACCGGTTCCTCTTCGGGTATTGGGTGTAAGTTGGGTCGCATCGTATTTTTTGTATAGACCGCCACGACGCTGACGCTTCTTGCGCGAGTATAAATATTGTGACCGCTTTCCACGGTCCGGTCACGAGACGTACAAAGCATAAGAGATGCGCAAGCGCTTTACGGGTTGTATATATGCCGATCCACCGCAATGCGCGGATGGCGCGAAATTTACGGACCTTACCAAAGATGAGTTGCGCGGCATGCGCTTCGTCGGCCTCCCGATTAAAGTGGAACACGAAGGTCCGTCGCGAGGTGTCGTCGTGGATCAGCATACCGACGATAGTACCGGCTACACGACGGTGTCTTTCGAGCTCGACGAAGGATACACAGGAGAAGCTCTTACCCGCATGATCAAATCCGGAAGCTTGCCCGACCTCAGTCTATGCCACAACGTGTTCTTCGACGACGGAGTGGATTTAGAATCGTGGGAGAAAGAGCCCGTTGAAGTAAGTCTCTGCATGCGAGGCGCACGACCTGGCACACATATTTGCAAGGTGGAATGCGCGCGCGCCGCAGGAGGACGACACCGAGCGCAGGTGCGGGTGTAGCATCATGCGCGGTCGCGCTCGCATTTTGCTTGCGCGAAGTATAAATACCGACGTTCTCCTAAATGGACACGACGTTGAAGAGATATTCAACTTCGTCGGGTGCGTCGCGCCCGTCTCGCGCAGGTCATCAGGATGAGCGCTAGCGATGCTATTCTTGATTTCACCGCGCAACCCTCGGGCGCTTCCGAGTCGGTTCCTGCTATCGCGACGAGCGTGGACGAGTCCTCCAAAACGCTCGCGGGTGGCGAAGAGCGCATTCGCGACGTCAAGGGACGCTTTTTGTCGGATAATGTCGATAGGGAATCTGCAAAAACGGTCGAGAAACTCGTCTCGAACGATGTCTCGTCGGACGCGACATGCACCTTTGCCCTCGACGAATCCGAAGCGATCGGTTCGAAGATCAACTACTTTACCGACATGGCCGACCGCGTGGAAGTCATGGCGAGAACCATGACCCCAGAGCAACGAGCCGGCGCCGAAAATCTGATCAAAGTCATCGAAAAAATGGCAGAATCGCACGTCGGAGTGCACGAACAGTTGAACTCTACAAAAAAAGGACACCATAAGCTGCAGGATCGATACGACGCGCTAGAGCGAGAGAACGCGCGCATGCGCGAGGAACGTAAAAAAGAAAACGGCGACATCGCGAAGAACATAGCCGACGCTCTCAACGACATCTATCGAGAGTACAACGGCAACGAGTTGGATTCCTCGCACAGGCAAGAGCTTCAGCGCCACCTCGACAATAACCCGTCTCTCACGCAAACGCTTCGCGGGTTGCCGTCTGCCACCGTCGCAATGAGCGCGCAACGTCAGCTCGTGCATGTGAGTGACAAGCTGCAGGCGGTTCAAACGAGGCACGCCGAGGAGACTCAGAACACCCTCACTGCGAAACTGCGTGCCTATCAAAAGCAGCTTTCCACTCTGCAAACCGCCGGCGCCGCACCGGAGGTGACGACGTCGCCTATGCTTTCGATTCCGACGGAGCGCCGAAATGTCCCGCTTGCCACTGCTCCGATGATTTCGGTTCCGGCTTCGCATCAAAAATACGGGGAGGCCTACACGGTGTTACCCACGGGCTTGCGCGACAAACTCCGAGACTATGACACGGGATGCGGCGTCGGTCGCTTGGTACCCGACGACTTTAGCGAATCCTCCTTACAGAAACGCGTGCGCTTTTCGTGAGGAAATACAATTGTCGATGTGACATCGCGACTATTTCACATCGCTTACGATATGCTTGCATGTTAAAAATAAACATGACAACAATGACCGATTTCAAACAAAATTTGAATTTGTACACGCTTTTTGTTTTAATCGCAGAAGAACATACCATCGAACGTGCAGGCCGCCGACCTTCGGCCGGAGCGCTCTCGATCGTTCGTTGTAAAGCCGTCCGTAATAAATAAGCTGACTACTGACCCTAATTTCGTCCCGTTCTGCTTCCGGCCCAGAGTAGGGCCGGGGAAATTAATTTACTCATACGCCCGACGGGCGTGTTTTTTTCTCTTTTTCTTTTCCCGTTCTGCTCAGCCAGCCTTCGTATGTCGTCTGTGTGTACATCTCCAAAGCTAGCTTATTACGTGCGTTGGTGATCTCGTCGGCATCGAACTCTTCAGTGCTAGCATTTTTGAAATCCATACCCTCGTATATTTGTTGCATATTCATGATAACACATACGCCACAACTTGCATTGTCCGTTTGTGTTTTCGAAGTGTTTTTTAACATTGTTATCTCTGTCATATGCTCGGGGCACAAATATTTCATAAATTTTTTCAGATTATCAAATTCTGCATGATGTTGTGTACCTGACGAATCCAGTATTTGTACTTGCTTGGTTTTTAAGTATATAACTCCCAGTTTCCAGTGCCCCGTCGTGTATATAGGTACGAGAAGTGTGTAGTCCAACACGCGTTCACTGTGCTTAACGCAAGCTGTTGCTGAAGATGTATCAAAAGCGCCATTATTAATCTTGTCGGCGTCTTCCGTTGTATACGCGTACACTAGATTGTTACCGATGTGGCGTTTGTACTTTTGAGCAACAAAGGTAATATTGTCATTATGTAGCCATCCGTCGGGCCACTTGTCACCTGCATTTTGTATACATAAGGCACGTCGAGTTGCACGAAACCCGATGTCAATCTCGGTTGTTACGTTGCGTTGTATGGTGACTTCACGCTTTATATGAGATATCATCTGATGCAAGCTCGTGACTGTGTCTGGGATTTGTGCATACGAGAGACAGAGCTTACTCTCCAAATCGTATTTCTGTTTTTCCATTTTTGTGAGAATGTTTTTTGAGAACGTGGATCGCGTAGCGTATTTTACCGGATACCACATGTACAACTGCTCGTTTTTCGGAAAGAGCGTTTTGAAAGAGTTCAAGTTCCCTGCGTCTTTCAGCATGACTTTTACGCCTGTGCCATCGTGTTGCATGTAGCAGTTATATCCGACGGTGTTGTTGTATTTAATTCCCGTGACGACGTCGTGCAAATTACAGTCGGCGATTTCGACAAACGAAGTGCGTGCAAATAAGGTGTTAATAAACATACACAGCGTGGACGATTTTGCAATCACGTTTTTCAAAATTTCAGTTGCAAATTCTTTTGAGGTGTCTGCGTCGAAAGGCCCGACGTCGTTCATGCACAACGACAGACTTTCATCAGTCATTCGTGTATTTACCAATGTCAACGCTCTCTTTAAAGCGAGCACATCTTCCCCTGGATTCACAACGCAGCCATTTTCGGAGACGAAGTCGAAGTGATACGCACTCTCCGATTTTTCAAAGTGTTCATACATATTCGTTGCGTCGTTTTGGATGCTACCGATTTGCATTGCGCCGTTTTGAATCTTGACATTATCGCCGTAATTATTTTGGAAGACATTGTCGTAAAATGTATCCGCTTCGAAGGCGACGTATATGCCAAACTCTTCCAGCGGGTGCCCGCCGTGACGTAAGCTTAAGAATGCGTCGTACTGCTCTGTTTTCTCATTTTTAAGGCACATAACTATGGACATATGCGACGACGATGAGATTGTGTCTGTTGGAGGTGTAGATTCATCTGAGCGTGGAAAGTGTATTACGTACCGGATATCGTTTGCTTCGTAAACAGTGACAGGCGCAGAATCATCAACGAATTTCCTATCGAACCCGTATATTATTTCTTTCGCTTCGAAAGCTCCCAAATCATCTTTCGTCACAACCGAGAACGCATTGTTTCGAGTCGCAAAACTCAAACTATCAGCGCTACGTACCTCCGTAGATCTATGTGTCGCACATGCGTATTTCATCGTGGGGAACCATTGCAGAACAAACGGAGGGCGACTGTTTTTTTCGTCGGTTATCTCGGCTAATTCAAATAGCAGTTGTTCGTGTGCTATAAGGCCTTGCAGATTTTGATATAACACCACGTCCATGTCCGACGCGCTCCACGATATTGCCGCTTTGAAACCTGTAATGGCAACCTGTCGTCAATCGCTTCTCTCACACTAATGAAAAGTTGTTTGTAACTCGCAACGCGCCGCCACGTCATTTTGGAGGTAATCGTGATCAACGCTTAAAACTTGAACACGATCATCGAAGTTCTTGCAATTTTGAAGGGTGACCCAAGAACAATTGGAATGGTCGAGTTTTTATTGCGCGCGTGGTACCACTCGCGCGCGTGAAAACTAGAAAGACTTGCGCGAGGTTCGAGGCAGAGGCGCCTTGGTATGGCTGGCACGAATTTTACCAAAGGTAATACTAGGTATAGATATTACCAGTATTTTACCAAGTATTACTTTGCCCCAAAAAGTTCTTACCCTAGTGCAGGGGGGTATTACCGCACGTTACCAAAAAGGTTTACCACCGGTAATACCGGGTACGGGTATTACCCCCGTGTTACCATCGATTTTACCCATTTTACTATGGGGGAAATCAAATCGACGCCTTCTCAGCCGTCACGCCAGGCACCCGAGAGTGCATCATGTAACCAATCCTCAAAATCGGGGCGGCTGTCTGTACTTTCTGGAAAACAGTTTTTGTTCCTTCTGATGGCGACAACATTCGAATTTGGTCTCGCCACCTTCTTAGATCGATTGCGCATACATCAAAGCCTCTAGGAGCACACTTGTGCGGATCCCAATAATAATGTGTGCGTGATGCCCCATGATCATTTTAATTATTGCCAAAAATCCCAGAATAGTATTACCTCGGTAATACCACTCAAAGTAATACCGGTATTTTACCCGGTATTACCAAGGGCCAAAATCCTTTACCCGGTAAATTGCCAGCTATACGCCTTGGTCACCTCGAGATTTAAAGACAATTTCGTCAATCCTTGAGCGTCTCGGGCGTTTTTTTCTCAACAAGAAAGACCTCGTCATATTGATTGTAAACGCGTGGCAGAGCATATACGAAACGAGCAAGTTTGAAGTTACTTACCTTGGCGGTAATGATGCTTACGCGCGTGGGCGAATGATGGACTTTTAAGGTAAACCGTTATTTTTGGAAGGTCCTGCTTAGAGAATTGTGCATTTTGCCTGATCTTCGCGCGCATATCATTGAGTAGAGTTAATTGTGAAAGTAAGGTGTGTCGGGTTTTTTTGTTATTCTGCATTCTGTTGCAGCCGTGCATGTTTATTGTTACTGCTCTGTTTTCGAAGGCGATGCGCGGCATCAGTATTCTTTTGTTTGTTGTCGCATCGCGCAACATCGATGCAAGCTCTTGCTTGACACGTTCCGCTTCTAGAGTGTAAAAAACGTAACCAAAAATATGGCCATTCACCGTTACGAAATTTGCATGTCTATTGCAAGACAGGTGTTGAGTGTAAGTATCGTACATATTGGTGACTAAGTTTGTAGCGTGCGCTTTCGACATACCGGAACTTGTTAAATCACGCTTTCGATGAGTCGAATGTACAAATATCAGTCTACGCGCGTTAGGTCTGTAACTGTCCTCGGCTAAAAGAAGTTCGGTCTCGAGCGCGACATCGGCATTTGATATTGGTGCGTCGCTTTCGCTTGCATTTTGATCAAAAGACGTCAAGTGCATGTGGTCGGCATTCGTGTATTCTTTATCTTTTTGACGCATGTGCAACTTATGATCTTTCCATAATTGAGACTTTAGCTTTGTTTTCCATCGTTCTTCATCTTCGTGGTCGAAGCTAACGAAAGATTCCGAAACGTTCGTCATCGCGAACGTTTGCGCGCTTTGCACGACGATCGCGACGGCCACGTCAAATTGTGGCATATATATATATATATATATATAACGCTTTGCGTACATTCGACGCGATTCGACGAACGCGCGGCGAAGCCTGGCAACTTGGACGACGCTATCGCGAGCGCGATGATACGTGTGCGAGCTCACGACGGCGAAAAGTGAATACGCCATTCCATGTGCGAAAGATTTATTAAGACGTGCATGACGCGTCTGGCGCCTGCCTACAGCAAGAAAACCACCAAAGAAACGCTCGAAAAGCAGATTGCGCTACACGAGTCTGATATTCGTTCGATAGAACAAAAAATGCGAAACGCGAATGGCGCCATCAAACAGAGCGTGGCGTCTCAAAATCGCTCTTTGGCATACATAAAAATGCTAGAACGAAATCATCTGCAACGACGAATGAAGCGTTTTCAAGCGCTTCGCGACGCGTGCGCGAACACCTTGGAAAACCTTCAGAGGAATGACGAGATGTGCGCGACCATGCACGTGTTGGACACCGCGAACCTGCTCGTGAAAGATACAATCGGCGCGACGGATGGCCACTTGACCTCGCTTGAAGGAATAAACAGCACCATGGACGAGCTAAACAACGCGCACGAAGAGTTGCAGATGGCTATGGATTTCACGCCAAACGGCGCATGCTCCGAAGAAGAGCTGAAGGCAGAGCTCGACGACCTGTTCTCAAACGCGACGTCGAACCACCACATCGCCTCGTCGGCGGAGCTGCAAACGGATCCCCCTCGCGAGGTGAAGGTGATATCCAAGCGTGAAGACGCTCCCGTGGCGCTGACCGACTTTCCGGAGCTGCCGGTGCAAGCTTGTGCAGAAAAGCAGGCGGCGCTTCCGGAATTTCCGAAGGGTCCTTCGCCCGTGTTCGTTCTGCAGTGAGACAGAGCTAGCGTGTATCCTCGAGCGCAGAACATCCGAAATCAGATTCGTGCGAAAGGTTGGTACGACTCGATCAGCTCGCACTCTCTATGCGAAACCGTGCGGTGCGCACAAAAGCAAACGTCTTTCCAAATACGGATCTTTGGTGAATGTGGAAATTCTATGGAAACGAGTGCGCATTCCTCGCATCAATTACAATGTGCGTGTGACGTGTTAATCGAAGGCGTGCCAACTTAAAGAACAATAATATGATTGTATGTTCATCGTACACTTCTCCTATAGCAGCACATCGCAACCTCGGTATGTGTAAGCGGGTATTGTTTGTATATCTTATAAAGAGCCTATTGTCGAGGGCGCCACCGAAATGGCGATCGTGGCTCGCACAAAAAGTTGCTACGGCACTAGTATCACTTGCACGCTGTGCGCCTCGGTCTTCACGCGAATGGTGGATCCTAGCCGCACACAAGTGAACGCCCACACGAGCGCACCGGGCATACTCCGCGTCGAGGCACGCGGAGGCCGTCCGACACCGATGTGCCACCCGTGTCGTTCGCACAGCTCCAGATCCAAGTTTCCGAGACGCTCCGATGCTGGTTGCACGTCTTCGCCGTCTACTTGTATTCTCACGCCACCGAGCACTGAATGCTTCGAGTGAATGCACGCGTCTACGCGTTTCGTGTCGCACGACCAGCTTAACGTCGCCACACCCTCTTGAAGCGGAATTTCGCCACAGGCCCCACCGGTTCTTCGAATCAGCGATCGGTCGAGCCCTTCGATCGGTGTGTCTGCGAACAACGAAGAGCACGGATAGAAGTAGAGTCTCGCGTAAACCCACGCGGAGTTTGCGATCTCTAGGTTGCTTCGAGAACACCGGTCATCTTGAGTGTTCGGCGGTGATGCGCCGTACAACCGATAGTAGTCGACGCGCTCGCCTCGCACGTGCACGTTGCTTCGCAACGATTCGTTGTCGAGTTCGCCGGAAACGAGATCCTCGAAGGCTCGTTCTCGATGACGCTCGTCCGCGGCGTCCCCGACAAAGGGCATGCGCGACAGCGTCGTCTCGTCCACGCACCGTCGAATCGCGAGTTTGGCGGCGTGGAACAAAGAGGGATGCAAAAAGTGCAAGGAGTGTGCGTCGATGGCTGCATCTGCGCCTCTTTGATAGTATCCATCCGAACGCGCGTGCAGATGAATCTCTTTTGCGTGATACTCGGACTCGTGATGCACCAGATCCGCGACGACGGCGTTCTCCATGCGCGAATGCTTGAAGCGCTGATCGACTTCCTTTTTTTCGAGATGGACTCGCACCTTCACGCCCGTTAGCTGGTGCAGACATCGCACAGCGGCGACAGGGTCTACTCGTTCCAGGATCTCCATGCCGCACACGGTAGCGACGGTTCCGAACCCTAAGTCGGGCATTCGATTCTCGAAGACGCTGCGTCGTCCGCCGTCCAGTTTACAGCAGTTTTGACGGGACTGCTCGCGGAAAAGAGGAAGCACGCTTTCCAGGCTCTTCCTAGCGGCCTGAGGTATGCAACAGATGTCGGCTTCGCTACTCAAGAGGTAGGTGCGCTCGCACGTGGTGGTCTCGGAGCGTTCCTCGGAGACCACGCTGAGAGCCGCGACGGTGGAAGCCACGTCGACGGTCGCGTGCAAGGGGCGTACCGAGACGCAAGGCCAATGCAACAAGCGTGGAAACCACAACGTTTTGCTGATCTCCTGATCACCCGAAAGAAGTCGAGGAGTTGCGGCGAAGTTCACGGTCGTGGGGTAAGATCGGGGCTTCTCGTTCTGGTCGCAGCCGATGTCCGTGGCGTTGTTATCCGCGTGCAAGCTTTGCAGGTGATGCGCGGTACCGATAACGGCGTGCACGACTCGCATGTGGCAGACGTCGATTCCCTTCAGATCGTCGGCTTTGATATCGGAGGGCGTGCAAACGACCCCGTAGAGCCTGGCGTAAAGTTGATTCTTCCCTGACACATGCTTCGCCCTGCACTGCACGAGCGAACAAGCGACCCAATATTTGAAGTGCGAGCTGATCGTTCGCGCGACGGGAGATCCCGAGTACCCCACTCCGCGTTCCAAAAAACGTCGGCTCTGTAGATTGCAGGCGCCGGAAAGAGGAACAAGCGTCTCATCGACGAGGTGGTTCGTTTCCAACCGGCCCATCCCGATGCTTTCGAGATCCGTCACGTCGCAAAATGTTTTTGCTAAATATTCGTGCACCATCAGCGTACACTTTTCGCGTCGTTGCTTTTTGAGGTCGCGCGTTTCTTGAGATCCGCCTTCGAGCGAACGATGCCGTTTGCTTTGCCTCGTACAGCACAAAGAAGATACGACGCGCGCGTCGATGACGCTTGCGCACATTTCGTGCGCGGGTCGACTCCAATCCGCGGGAGACGCGCGATCGAGATTCGCCACAGCTCTTGATGTCACCTTCGACCACCAGTCGTCGAAGCTTGTGCCTTCGCACACCAGGCGAAGCGTGTTCACGACCTTCTTTCGGTTGACCTCCTGCCGCGGTCTCTGCTGCGCGGACGTTGTCGGCGTCGCAGCTTGCATGCACCGCGCGACGTGCTCGCAAAAGTGATCGCTGCAATCCCATTCGTCGTATCGGCGCCCTTTTGAGCTCGTGTACGCCGGATCCGTGCTTAACAGATGCGAGGTCTCTTCGAGGGAGCGGTCGTTGACGTCGTACCCGTGCGAAGTGTACAAACCGACGATCAAGCGGGAGATGCGGAACAGCCGGTCGCGTCTGGTACTTTCCTCCTCTTCGGTTGCCGCGCCACGCAACGCGGGATAGAGATCGAGCTTCGCCGATACAACGACGGCCTTTCGGATGTCTTTGTTGGTCAAGGTGTCGATCGTTAAAAAAGCGTCCGGGTAACGGAAATGGGATTCGGCCGGTGCGACGACGCATAGAGGTATAACGTGCTCAACGCGTTGGTCGGGTAAGCGACAACGAGAGTCCAGCAACGCGCTCACATAGTCGCCGTCGAACATCGCTCGCCAAGCAAGCTCGTCGACGGAAGCTCGAAGAGTCAGGTAGCAGGGAAAGCAAACCTTCGGTTCGGACGAGGACGACGGTGCGATGTCTAGTACACCCGGATCTTCCGACAACCGCAGCATAGCGAGGTCGGCGACTCGGAGAGCGTTGTGCATGCCTTCCGAGCCTCTCAGGGCGAAGAACTGATCATAAGACCGCGCCACGGATTCGCCCGCCGACCGCAAGTCGTGTTTTAGTTTCTGGACGAGCGCGCCGAGATCGGCATTCTCCGAAACGTCTTCGTACCGCTTCCGCGTGAAAGAAAGCACGGCCCGTCGGATGGCTTCGGTGGTGGAGGCATCGAACAATTCGGCTTGACCGTACGCCTGCGAAAGCGCCGTTTGCATGCACACATCGCTGAGTCGATTCCTGCAGTAGAAAATGGCCGATGCTACATTTAATCTGCATATGTCGGAGTCCACAACGGACAGCAAAGGAATCAGCGCCGACGCATTCGCCGTCGCTACGGTGGACATGATGGCAAAATGAGCGAAGCGCCGATCGCTGACGCTTTTATAGTGTTCATCGATCGCACTCTCTCGACCTCTAAAGTTCGATCGAACGAGACGCGATCGATCGATCGACGCGTCGCTAAAAATCGCGATCGGTCGATCAGCGTCTGTCGGTTTATAAGTAGCGAGCTATCGCGTAGGCCCGATGAATCGATCGAGCGCCGATCCGCATGTCGTGCGGCGTGTTCAAGAACCGGCGGCGCCGGTGCGAAGCGCACCCGTTCGTTTCTCTCGATACCGGAGAAGCTCGTTGCTCCCTCTGCGAACCGAACGGTTCGCTATGGACCGGGCGAACCGCCCGAGGTATTCCTTCCAAGGTGCGCAACGATATGCCGCCCTTTTTTAGAAACGTCTGCCACAAGCTGGAAGTCGTGTGCGAACGAGGTACGTACGCGCGATACGACCAATCTATGCTTCACCGAAGCGACGACTGCAAAGTGGTGGGCGTGCACGAAGGGTACTTCTTTGGAGGAACGTTCGAGTCCCAATTCTATTCCTACGAGGGGATCACGGACAAATTCTTTTGTGGCGTAAATTATGTGCTAAGTCTAAAGCACGAGACCGCTGGGTTCGTTCTGTCGCCTCTCGTTTATTCGCTCGACGATGGAGAATTCGTCGACGAGATTTGCGTTGTGAATGAAGGAAACACGTTCGATACGGACGGTACTGGACGATTGGGGGTGAGCCCCGTGGATCGCTCACCGGATCTTAAAATGTTCAGCAAACGCGACAACAATACTAAATGGCAAGCTTCGACGTATCATACGCACCCTCTCGTTACGAAGCGACGCTTGGGACGGCACGCTCCTCCGAGTTTTGAGGACGGGGCGTGCTTTTTGCGCACCCTGCTTAACTCCTCCACCCACGTAGTCGTCGGATACAGCGGTATGTACACTCTGCGCCGTCTTGCGAGCGGTGTCGACGAGCACCCTTATAATTGGAAGGTCGCAAAAGAGTTTTTGGAAAGTATGGCTCATCACGCGAAATACGAAGGAACCTTGGGCATGGCCACGCAAACGAAATGGTGCGAATTGCAGCGTCGTTTGCTACACGACAACTCCGTGTCCGGAGATCTTTTGTCGTACATGCGGTCGATGCCTTTTGAAACCTTGCACGACATCCACTGCTATCTTATCGTCTACATGCACCTCTTTCGGTACACGTTGATGGTGGATTTTCACCCCTACAAATTTGAGGAAACCGCTCACGCGAGCTAAGTAAAGACGCATAGATGGCGATTTAAAAAGTAAAATCTGTAAGGAGTGCGAGTACGTAGGTATGTTTTGGCAGCGAGTTTTTGAAGCTTGCATTGTTAACACACGACACGCGTTGTACATTCGACGTCAAGCGTGCGGATATCAAAATTCCGCATTTGTAGGAGTCCCCACTTTTGCTCTTCTCTTCTTTACGGTTTCGGACTTATTCTATCTACACTTGTTAAACGACCGCTCCTCACTCGCAATTCTCCGTTCAGTTCTCATCTCCGAAACTGGTTACACTTAGAGTTCTTATACATTCAGGAACTAAACTGTACCGAGTACTCCGTACCGAGTACTCTTGCGTTTTGTACTTAGGCGGTTTTCTTGCACAAAACCGATTCTTAATCCTCGGTGATCGAGTGGGGTATCGATCGAAGGGCACGTTCGCTTTATACTTTTGAGCGATATCGTGTCACGATTCTTTGAATGGCGACTGTCGATTTAGATTCGGTCCGTTCGTCCGATGTCGGCGCATTTTGTCCTCCGACTCTTAAGTTGGAGTGTTTCATGTCGCACATTCCTTCACAGAATCGGTTCCCGGCGGAGGTGGCCCGCACGCTCGGATATTTGCGGAATTTGGCACTGGGAGAGGCGCTTCGCTCCGAGGCGTCCGCCACCGCCGCTATCGAGCTCGCGAGCCCGTTGGAGGACCGCGCGGGCGATGACCCTGCCGTGTGCGCGTGGTTTCGAGGAGAGAGTCGGTGGTGGAGAACAGACGCACCTCTTCGTGGCGCTCGCGAGTTTCATGAGCGGGCGACGACAGAGCACGCGCGCCTTCTTGAGCATCGAGCGTCAGCAATCGGGGGAGACCAACAGGCGGCTTCGCTGCATGATGCGACATCCCTTTTCCCGATGCTCGTCGCGCATGATTTGTTGGGTGAACATACCGGTCAGGCTAAGATGTACGCCGTGCTTTCATGGGCGCGTTTCTTGTGTTACGCGTGCGCTTCATTCCGCGTAAGATGCGATCGTACGAAAGGGGGCTTTTCGGCGACAGGCGTGCCTTCTCGTTCGTCCGGCGTTCGCGTGACGGATAGATACGTTCCGACGATTTGCTTCCACAATGTGCGACCAGAAAACGCGCCGGTGCACGCGCTGATGCTCGACTTCGATTTTCCGGATCCGTGCGTCGTCGATTACGCCGCGTTATTTTCCGTGGATGACGCGGAGGCGAGCGTGTCTCGAATCGCCGCCGCGTGGAGCGCCGTGAGGAGCGAGGTCGGACCGGTGTGCAGAGCCGTTCGGGCCATCGAAGCGGCGTGGCCTCGCTGGTGTCCTGGGTACACCGCGCACGTTCTTCTCTTCGAGACGAGGCGTGACGAGGCGTCGGACCCGGGAAAACCTTCGGTGCATGGGTATCTCTTTCAGCGGTGCGCGAACGATTCCGTGGAAGGCGAATCGGAGAACGAGTGGTCCTTCGAAGGACCTGTTTTCGAAGACAAGAAAGCGCACGTCCGTTTCTTCGAGGAGTTCTTGCACCCGCTTCTCGAAGGCGATTCCTGGTACGCAGAGCGAGCGCTTCGGATCGAGTCCTTTCTGGATCCGGTGAACGGCTCCACGGCCAGGGCAATCGGAATGGCCAAGTGGGAAGCGGGCGCACTATCCAGAGGCGACCCGAGGTACTCGCGACTCGGGGAGCCCATGCGAATAAGCGATTCGTTGGCGGTGAAGAACTTCGTCGATCATCGCACGTACGCCATCGGCCGTATGACGGGCATTTTTACAGACGTACCGGTCCCCACTGTATACTGGGACGAAACGGCGCGCCTTCGTGTCATCGGTAGGAGGGAAGAGATGTACGCCTCGTTGTTGCGAGGGCGAAGCGGGCTTCCGCACGAACGTACCGGAAGCCTTTGCGCTTCGTCTGTTCGAGTGCCCGTGACGGTCGCGGACTCGGAATTTGCGGAAGTTCTTCGTTTCGCAGCTGCGAGCACGCTCCACGCTCTCGGAGTCTCTTCGGAGATTACATCGTCGATCGAGATCGACCCTCGGCGTGTCACGGTGTGCACGCGGGCCGAGACGACGAGCGTCACCGTGATGGCGTACCAAACTCGTCGATGCCGTTTTTGCGTGGAGCGAGAATTCGAAGTTGGCGAATGCGGATCCTTGCGCATTGGCGGATGGTCGAACGTTCCGAGACGGCTGGTGGCAAGGACCGGTTCGTCTCGGACATCTGAGCACACCGACGGAGGTGCGGACGTTTTTCGCGACGTTCTTTTGCACACGCTTTCGAATCGATCGGTCGTTGATAGACGGTCTATGTTTGCAGGTAAAATGTACTTCGTGTATCGGTTCGACGCGCAAGAGGGCAAGAATCTGTTGGTGCATCACTGTTGGAAATGCATGGGACGAGGTCAATCCGACAAGCGCGGTCGTCCGGTAGGGACAATTCCGCGACAGGCCGTTAACGTTCTGCGCAGGATGGTCGACGAACGTTTGGTGGACGATGGTAAACACGATTCGACCGCGATGGAAGAGACGTAATATGCGAAGTGACGCTCGACGAATATACATCAAGACGATTGCACTAGGGGTGATTATCGAAACGCGCGCTTATCCGCGAGACTTGACGCCGTCCGAAAGACCGAAATGACGCTGGATGAGTTGAACACAAATGTTCCGACCGGCGAGAGAAAGGGCCAAACAAAAGAGGTGAGTTTCCAGCGAGCGTTGGCGACGCAGATCGAAAGACTCGGCGACCCGGAGCACTCCCAAAGAGCGCGGACTGCTTGGAGGAGGCTTGTCGCCGTCGCCGACGTGCCCGATTCGGATAAGCAAGCTTACCGCAGTCAAGAACGCTCGACGGCGTCTGGCAAACTTTGCTGGACTTCGGGTTTAGGCTTAGTTATTATGGGCTCTGGCTAGCCCCTAGCACTGTGCTGTACAGTAGTACAGCACAGTAGTACAGTCATTGTTTACTGTCTGGGTTTCCGAGAGCATAAAGCCTCGGCCAGACACTGTTTATGTGATTATCAGTTTGTTTCCCCGCGAGCTTAGCCGGACAGCGTATCTGTCTTCCTCGCAGGTTATGGGCCCACCACGCTTCCACTGCGCTTGTACACGCGAGCGACGCGTGTCTTCGTGCATGCAGCATACTTAAGGGAACGACAAGCAAGAGTTCGGACGTGTTTGTAGACCTTGATAACATTCGCTATTATCGCGTGCACTACATCGAAACCTTCCCTCATATGGGACAACATGATATTGGTTTTGACATACAATTTACTTAGTGCACCTTAAAATGACACAGTACCTCGACGCAAATTTTGAAAACCAACATGAGTAATTTAGCATCGGAGTCTCCTTGGATAGTCTGACGCCCCGTCGGACACCTTCTACGCACGTCACCAAAAAAACGTGTACGACCAACGATGAGTACATTACATTTTTGAAAGGCGTAGCGCCGTGTTAATTAATTTGATCAATGGAATCGCCGAAGGCAGTAGTAACACCTCAGCAGCCGTGGTATAGTTGAACCTTGGACATGTCGGGCGTGCAATGCTTAAACGCCGAATTCACAGGTTCGTGTATGGCCTGCTAACGCGGTCGAGAACAACCCGATCCCCCAAAAAGAGAACGGGCCGTTAAGTATGATTTTTTTCAACCACGCACGATGCGCTCTAAATATACTCGATGCAAGCAAGGAGCGTATCACTTGCATCACATTTTCACGCTTACAGAAAAACGACCCTTCATAGTCGAGGGTGTCGACGTATGCAGACATTCAGAAAAGGCGCCTCATGGACCGCGCTTAACTCCTATTGTAGAATTGCTTATACCCCTTTGATGGACGTACCACGCCAGGCTTGCTTTATGCAGATGCATGCGTAAGGGTCTGACCCGGCCACGGTCAATTTGGTATACACATCAAAATAATCGGAGGTGTGTACCTGGGTCTAATAACCATGCTACGGGGTCTCAAATCGAATTACCCCTTCTGATTTGTACTCCCACTTGGGAGTAAGTATTAGTATATACGAGTTAAGCGATCGAACATTCACCTAGTCGACCTTCGCTGGCTTTAGCGAGATCGTCTCGTGCCTCGAACCGTTTCGATGTATCTCGATAATTTCTTTTAAACGAACGGCGGATAAAGGAACCGAGCCGTACAAATCTTTGAAGTTGTCCGGCCTGTCCGAGCGTGTCGACGAAATTTCACCCAATTGTATTTCCATCACGACGTGCGTACATTTGTCATCGCTCCATTGGTTTGCGTACTTCAGCGTGCAATTCGTGAACATGGTATGCCACTCGAAGCCAAGACTTTTTTCATGTTTCTTTTCGAAAACCTCTATGGCACGTTCTAGTAAGGCATTCGTGGACGCGCTCGCTTCCGATCTGAAGTGCACCTTAGGAACCTTTTTGTTCACGTCGGTGAACACCTTTTTGTGATCGTTCGGTTTATAAAACACGAAATAAACGCAAACCCAAGGTCGGTGCGAACCGATCAAATTCTTGCGCACTTTTTTCAACGCCTCTCGACAAGTAGACGCTTGTGCCGTGGTAAGCGTTAACTTTTTATCGAGCGCATCTATAACCTCCATTAAGACGTTATCATGTGTGGAAACCATTTTGGCTATGCGTAGAAAAGGCGTAACGATAATATCAACGCTTACGGCATCTTTGATATTTATACTTCGCAACGCGAAAAAATGTTTTTTAAGATCGTCGAAGAATGCACCGACAACGCTACTTTGCGGTGTTACACGAACAGTTTCGACGAAACGGCGTGTGTGAGGTGCGCGTTGGTGAACTTCACCAGCCTTTGATTGTCGTCCTCGTTTTCGAAGTCTTCGACGGCTTCTATCGCGCAGATGGCATAATCAGAATCCGTCGCGGCCGAATTGAACCGCAACAAACGTTTGCTGCACGCGTTGCATTTCACTTCGAAGCCCTTTTGCATGCTCTTGATGCAGTCTCCGGATATGCGCAAGCGACGACTAAGCTCGGATATGGTGTGCCGCATGTCCTGCGTCTTTCCGCTCATCTCGTCCGCTTCGTGAGCGAGCAGATCGTTGAGATGCGACAGATCCTTGCTTCGCTCGATCGCAATGTAGTATTCGTCGGCCTTGAGCTCAACCTGCTTCTCACGAGTTTCGAGTTGGGTCAGCTTCTGACACGTAAGCGCCTTTCGCCACGTCGCAAGAATTCTGCCCAATCGATGCTCCTTTCGAGATCGACTGAGAATGCGAGCGAACCACGCCGTCAAGCTTCGTCGTTTGTGTGCGGCGTCGGTGGTGATCTCGCGAACCACGGAGCGTGCGATGACGCGCGTACGCTCGCGGCATTTGCTTCCGGCGGCCCTTGTCGCGCCCACCCATATAAAAAAACCGCGGCATTTATGAAGCTCGTCGAGCTTCGCGTGCGCGCGCTTCTCACGCGCTTCGTCGATCTCCGAATCGACCAAATGCTCGGCGACGTCGTCGCCGCACGCCACGGAAATGCTTTGCTCGATCGAGGTCTGGGTGCCGCTCTCGGTCGCTCGAGGGTTCTCGGTCGCAGTGCTCGCGTTGATTTGAAAAACGCGAGTCGTTTGCGCGCCTTTCGACGCGCTGGTCGAGCCGCTTTTGTGCTCGCTCACGCGCGTCTGCGTTTCCGCGTGCGCCATGCGCTTCTCGTCACGAGGCGTCGTGAAGAGCGCCGCCGTTGCAACGGGGGCGTCGTGCACGACGGGTCGCTGAACCAGAAACGTGGGCGGGAGTCCGAGCATTTCTCGAAGTACCTCGATCTGACCTTGAAGATAGACGCATCCCTCGCACTTGCCAAAGTTTTCGCACGGTAAGACGTCGCGCGTTTTCACGTAGCTTCTACGAGGATCAAACGCGCACGCCGACGGATTCATGTTGCGCAGGATTTAGTATGCAAGATGCACGGTGGGATCGCTGCACACGCTTCGCGATTTCGATCGACGAATCTCGGCGACGAGCGTTCCGCTTTGCGCTCTTCGCTTAAAAACTAGTTTTCGCGATTACGGCATCGAGGTTTTCAAGAATTTGACCGTCCGCGCTATTTTTCTAAGCAGCGTCTTCCCTTTTCCGTTTCGAGACGCACTTTGTAGATAAGATGCGTTTTATCAGATCCGGTTGCCACTCTTTCACTTCGGAAACGTCGATATTAAAAATCCGATCTACGATCGCCTCGATCTCGCTCCCTCCGGAATGCACCATGCGTTCCATGCTCGCCATCACCGCACGCGTTTCGTAGAGCATGTCCGTTGTTACGTCCAAGGTGTGCAAGCGAAAGACGTCGTAAAGGTCGACCACATAATCCGACGATCGGTAATTCTGCAAAAGGTACACGGAGCTCGCGATTCGCATCCACTCCAAGTGGTTGTACACCGCCACGTCGTACAAATCTCTCAGCGCCTCGAAGAGGCGTCTGCGTGAGATTCCGCGATTGCCGGCGATGATCAGCATCTCCTGCGAACCGGCGCGAGAGAGTGTCACCGGTCCCACGACCGTCGAACCACCTTATTTCTAGGCATCGTGCTTGGGTGCGAGCGAGTGGCAATACTAACCTCCCCAAAGTCGACATCCTGCGCCTTGTTGTAAAGTGAAAGCGCGTCGCAAACGACGAGGTCTTCGACCGGCCGGCCTGCTCGATCCTTCAACTCCACGCGTTTTTTAGCCAGAGGCAGCACGTCGTACGTCATCGTCTTACACGCCAGCAAATGCGAATCTCCCACCATGGAGAAGGGTAAGGCGTGAGCGCGAGAGCCGTCGCTATTTAAGTGTCCGAAGAGCACCTCGATGTTGGCCGTATCCGACGCTGCCTCGGCGTCTTCTTCGACGCAGTACATCGAGACGATACTTCGCTTCTCGTTATGCAGCATTCGGTAGGTGCGTCGCGCGAACACTCCTCGTAGGCATCCGGGCGTGTGCAACACGCACGCGTTGGATTGCAGACAATGGATCTCGACAGACACGGGAATTCGCTGCAAGCAATCCTCGGTCGAGCTTACCAGATCGAGGCCGCCCGTCACGGCGCTCGTGAAAACGCAGCGGTCAGTAAACGCGAGTGCGCTCTTCGGAGAGGGAAAGTAGAACAATCCCTGCAAATTTTCCGTCCCCACGTAGTTATCGATGCCCGCTTCACAGAAGCCTTCCGCCTTCTTCGTGAGCTGCTTCCAAGGATGCGAGTCTCGCGTTCCTCGAACGCGAACGCATATGACGATCTTTGCGGGCAAGGTCCACAACGCTCGAACGGCGAAAGTGGTTTTGTCGTCGCTCGCCCATTCGCACCACATCTTGATATGCACTCGGGTACCTTCGACTCTGATATCCGTAAAAGATTCCGCGTTTGATGCGTCATTTTTTTTCAGCAGCGGTAGGCTTAGCGGTAGACAGCGCATCTCGCAAATGGCGGCACGTTCGCTGCAGCGGTCACTCGAAGATTGACGCCTCGTCGATATCGATCGTCGGCCTCTCTATAAAAGTTCTCGAGCTGGCTTTTCGAAGTGTGGACAATCGAAGCGTTTCGGCGCGCTCGTGTATATATATAACCGCGACACAGCCCAAAAAACCTTGGCAGGTCCAAGCGTCGGCGCGGTCAACTGGAATATGCTCTACACGATCAAATCGGATGGCGTCACCGAGGCTACGATGGCGACGCGCGCGCGCGCAGTCGTTCCGGAATCA
Source organism: Cymbomonas tetramitiformis (assembly GCA_001247695.2). Taxonomy (NCBI): domain Eukaryota; kingdom Viridiplantae; phylum Chlorophyta; class Pyramimonadophyceae; order Pyramimonadales; family Pyramimonadaceae; genus Cymbomonas; species Cymbomonas tetramitiformis. The sequence continues at coordinate 239,949 of LGRX02022860.1, read as the reverse complement.
ACTCGCATCGACATGTTGCGATCGCCCGTCGATCAAGCTGCCGTGAAAGAGCGCTTCGACTTAGATATGTATAAGGTGCGCGCGCGTGAACCTTTGTGACGCTGTCATTTTACGGTCGAGAAGACTCACTGCTTCCTTCGGTCCTCGATGGCAGAGCATACACGCCGAGACGAGAGCCATCGGAGTTCGCCTGTGTGTTCTCATCGTCATTCTTTTTTTCATACTCGCGGCTAATTCGATCGCGATATTCGTCACCGGTTTTTACGTCATGAAATATGAAGAGGTGGTGAAGATATACATTTCGAACATGACCTCACCAGATATTATTTCGGCGCCTTTATCCGCGCCCAGCGTCAGTGGGATGGCGAATCAGATTCGCGACATGCTCGACGCGGCACATACGACATCGCAAATGTTGACCAACGACACCTTCGCAACCGAAATTCGCCGAAAAGCGCTTGCAAGCGAAGCCGACGTCGACGATGTTTCACGGGAGCTTACAATAAGCGCGGGACTTTCACGTCTCAATCAAACGTTGATATCCGCCGAAAACGTTGCCGGTCTGGTGTCGAGCGCTCACACCACGAACCTGATGGACGCGCTGACCGCCGCGATACGCGACAATCTGGCGAACGTCGACATGCAGGCTGTGAACGATATGCTGGCCATGGCGGGCAACGACACGTACGTGCAGCACGCTCTTCGATTAGCGGACACGGCCGTGGCGAAGGTCGAAAACTACGAGGGCGTCGCGAAGCAACTTGGCTTATTCGTGGCGGACTATTATCGCGCTCGCTTGCCTCCAAACTCTCGAGCTCTGCCCGATCGGGACGATGCGTGGGATCGAGACGCCGACCGCGCGTCTCCACCCGATATGCACGAAAGCTATCGCCGACAGCGGCGCGAAGAACGCGTGCGTATATAAAACGAGACTTTGTTTACATTAGGCTTGGGGTGGAGGCTTTCGGGCCCGTGCATAGGGGTCAACCGCGATGGCCCCCGTGTGAGATTGTATGTCTCTTTGGGCAGCAGGAAGTCACAGTTATGTATATGACGGCTCACTTGAGCCTGACAGGTTGACTGTGGGGGGATGGACTCCAAGGTCTTCTATGTACCTTCTTTGTTATTTGATATTTTTTTGTATTACGTATGAGCGTCAGACTTTTTTGACAGATACTTCGGACAATGTTTCTTTGTTTAGCAGAGTTTGAGCTCAACTAAAAATCAGCTCTGTATTACGTAATGACCTACCAGAAACGCGTAGTGGTGTTTAGTTGGCTTCGACTGCTTGCCTTAAGTGACGGCGCGAGTGTAACTGGTGTTGTAGGTTTCTGCAAGTTCCAACTGACGAGAGCCTTGGCACGGTTCGAAAAGCTTATTGGAAGCCAAAAGTAGACTCCGGTATTCAGCACTTTTCTATAACACAATTTACGGTGTACAACATCTGTTTAACTTATCTTGCAGCGTGAGCTGTACTGCATCATATCTGGACTTCAAACCTATCTTGGGTTCTTATATTTTTCAGGCATTATAACTTATCAAACGAGAGAAATTTTGTATCGTTACTACACATATTAGTTTTTCAAAAATAAAAACTATCGCACGCTTGTTGATTTCACTAAAAATCTTGCGAGCACGCGTCGCTTCGGCTTACTCTCGCCTCGTTCTCCTTCAAGTGTTTCTCCGCGGGCAAGGTTATTAGGGCGCTTCATCGGTCTCAGCGGAGGCTGCTTCCTCGGGCTGATGGGAATTTGTCAAAAGTGCGTTGACCAGGGGCACATACAAGAATATGTTCAGGCCCACTTTTCCGTCGCAAACCCCGAAAGAGTCCTCGTCGTCCTTATTCGGGCCGGCGTGAAGCTTCACTGCAATCTTGGACAGATCGGTGTACACGCGAGCGTTTTTTTGCAGCTGTATGTACGTCTGTTTGATTTTGTAAAATAGCTCCCACATGATCCACTTTTCGTTTTGGTCCGTAAGGAAGTTGTCGTCATTCGCCCAGTTTTCAAAGTTGCTTAGGTTGTCGATCGTGCCGAAGGAGAAGAGGGGAGAGTTCAGAGCGTATTGAATCAAGCTGATCGTTTCTTGCGACTGCTTATTGATCACCGCCTTTATGGTGGAAGTGGTGGAGTTTTGTTTCACGACGTAAGCTGCAAACACAACCACGCGTGTTAGTGCATCCTGAAAAGAAATCCGCGAGAACGAGGCGATGTATGCTCACCTTTCCCAAAGCTGATATCTTCGCTGTCGCACAGATAACGCAGCTTCGCGTTGGCGATAAACATATCTGTGTTGTTGGCGCGTTCGGTGTTTTCGTATCCCACATAATTCGGAGTATTGGCACAAAGAAATAAAGGAATGCGATTGGTCAAGATCGCCTCGCACGCCTTCTCCGAATTTGTTTTGCAGCTGACGGCGTAACTTATGTCGAAAGATTTCTTATTCGCTTCGATGCTCAAGTAACCTTGCGTCGCTTCGCCCGCCACCGCTTCGATTGCGATCTTCGAAACGACCGCGTGGGTCAGGTCGATCTCTAATTCGTTTATGTTCACAAAGCTGAAAGAGCGAGATCTCGTTAAGGTGTTAATGTTCCGACAGGAGAATGGCCGATTCGAAACGGAATTTCGGCAATCAGTGGGACGAACCTGCTAGCGTACTTGCTCTTTTCGATTTTGTTCATTATAAGTTGTTGCATCAAGTCCATGCCGATAATTGTTTCCGGTCCTTGCGTACAGTCCAAGATAAGCTTAATGCTGGTGTTCACACCATCGAGGCATACACATTCATGACCGTTGTTAACGTCGCCAACGAGCTCGTCATCCGGATCTTCTCCGTTTGCCGAATGACTTATTTTTCCGTAAAGGGACATTACGCACCTCCGATCGTGTTGCCTACGGCACGCGAGTTCTTACAATTACTGACGATAAGCGAGATTGTAGTATTTTCTCGCGCGGACGGCGTGTATATATACACGTCGTCTTTCTGTTCGTATGCATACATACACACCGAACCGGACGATCCAAAGAGGGGATCGGTCGCTCCGATAAGGACGGTATGCGATCTCCGTGCGAGCTGTCGGTGGAACTGCCCCCGAGCATGCGTGTCTTGTATCGGCACGAAAGAAGAAATCATTGCTTGTATCGAGTGGCTTACCCCAACGACGAGCCCACGAGCATCGACGACATCGTGCGCCGTTTACCGAATGGCGTGAAAGTGTCGGTGCACCGACCGACATGCGCGCAGTGCGACGACGGTCTACAGCTCCAACTTTACGTCCCCAAGTACACTCTCGACGGCGTCGCGAGGAAGAATTCGACGGTGACGACCTTGACGGACTTCGCCATGACGTGCGCGTGGCTCGCGCTCTCTTGGATCGTCGCGGCGGACATGTATATGTGCTTCAATCGCATTTCGATAGAAGTTGTGTGATCGGCGACAGCAACCTTTTAAGAGGCAGCTTTGTAGGTATGCCTGAATAACATGTAGCAACAATCACAAGACGCGAGCGATTCGTAGAAATACACAACTCGTCGAAAACTAGAAAGCATCAACGCGTGCGCGCGCGCGTGTGTATATATATATATGCGCGCCGTATACGGCAGTTGTTGATTCGAACGCGATTCCGCGCGAGAACGACGATGGTTTCGTTCGAGATGTACGTGCTCTTTCCGACGGCGATGGTGTGCGCGTCGTTGTACACTTTCTTCTCGTTTATGTTGGTCTATTACGTGTACATAGAGATGTGGCAGTGCTCCAATCATAACATATCTTACGAGGAGTACCGTCGAAACATCGACCACATCGTCGAAGAGCAGAGCAGGCAGCTTTTGAAGACGACCTGCAACTCGATGATGTGGATTTTTAATTTGATATATCAATGCGTGCAAAAGTTGACATCGCAATTCATGCATTATCGATACCTTCTTTTCGGGATTGTGATTATATCTTTCGCGGCTTTTCTCTTCGCTTTTCAGGGACACGTTCTCTTAAAGAAATTCGACCGGCTGTACGAAGAAACGCATGACGGATTGATGTATCCCGTAAAATTGTTGCTAAGAAGCTTGGCGCTCGCGTACTCGGCGATCGTAGGCGTGTACGACGGATCGATGGTGCTCGTCGGAGGCGCGTGGTCGATCGCGTCAAGTTTGCTTTTGAAATTGCAAACCGATTTGTTGGTAGAAGGCGTGTCGAGCGTAAGCGGCTTCTTCGCGGAGGTGTTGGGTTCGATCTATCGATGGCTGGTGATCGAAGGCTTGATCGACGGCCAGCCCGACTTCTTGCGGGCCTGTTTTATGCTACAACGCTCGTCGTGGGTCGCGCGCGAGCTGCTCATCTTACCGTGCGACGGGTTGCGCGGCTTTTGGGAGAGCGTGCTCGCGCCTCTGTCCTACTATCCTCCCTCCACTACGAACGTGATATTGGGCTCCTACTACTTTCCGCGGAGCGAGGACTTCGATCGGTACGAAGCGTTCAACAAATGGTGCTTCCAACAAAACCTAACCGGTTCGTCGTCGTCCTCCGACGTGTACCGTTCCGAAGATCGCTACTGCGCGCTGTGCGATTACGACGACCGCGTGAGGGACGGTTGCGTGCCGCACAGTTACCACGGACCGCTCGCGTTGAACGCCTTCTTGGTGCACGCGACCACCTACGTGCAAGTTCCTGTGCGTTACGTGATGAGAGTTCGTTCCGTCTCGCTATTCGATAACGAAGACGGCGACGTCGATTCCGCGGACACGGACTCGTCCGACGCGCGTCGGATGAACGGACGCCGAGACGATGCGGCCGTGAGCACCTCGAGTCGCATGTCGACGTACTTCATGACCGGAGACGGTTCGGAAATGAAATACAGCGTCTGCTGGAACTCGTACGCTGGATACTACGACGCGCATCCTGATGGCGTTCCCGTGGAGCCCTACTTGCACCACGCCCCCTGGCTCTTGTGTCCGGATTACGCCGAGCATTACCGCACCTTCGACACGGATCGTTTTTTTACGAGTTTCATAGATTATCTGGGATTTGGGTTCGACGCGCTCGATGAATGGTACATGACCGTCGTCGATTACGTGCAGTTCCTCGTCGTTCACGAGACCACGTCCGGCGATTCGGATCGAGCGTGCGAAGGTGTGTGGTCCGTGCATAAGCCCGAGTTTAACGCGACTCGAGGAACGTGCACGGCCACTCCGCCGGCGCTTTTCGCTTTCGTCAAGCATTCGACGCAGGCCTTCGTGGGCGCTCTTCGAATCGCCGCTCGCTGTCACGCGTACCTTCCGACGCTGTTGTACGAGATCCGTGACGAGTGGATCGAAGCGATCGACGGCGCGCAAGGTAGTTCCGAAAAGGATCGTGAAGGCCTCGTGCATCAGATCGTCGAAACCCCGAACACCATCGGTTGCGAGCGGCGCGACTACGCGGAGTATCCAAGCACCACCTCCAAGACCGCGACGGATCCGGATGAGCAACACTATTGCGCGCGCAACTACGCGATCGACAGCTTCGAGATGTCCTTGAAGGGCGTCGCGGATATCGTTCGTTCGACGAACCTCACCGAGGAGGCGGACGTCGCTCTTTACGCGTCGCGCGCCTTGGCGGGCAAGCTCCGTCTGGCCTATCGCCTCGTCGCGGTCAGCGTGTTCGGACCTTACCGTACGCCACCGACTCCTCCGGCGTATCCGGCTCCTCCGAGCCCCCCGCCTGCGCCTCCGCCCGCTCCCAAGTGCATGATTCCTGCGGTGCGGTATGTCGAAGACGCGGAGAACGGGACCGTCTCGCACGAAATAGGGCTGGAAGCGTGGCAAAGCTACGGTTGCGGAGCCGCGGAGCTGAATCCCATGGCGGACATCCTCGAACACGACCGTCTGCGAGGAAACGCCTCCAACGTGTCGTTTTGGTATTACGGAAAACGATGGACATACAACGAGGAGCCCGTCAATGCGACCGTAGAGTGCTACTTCGTTCCGGCGTACGATGCCTATCGACGAGAGGCGTGGGCGCACAGTCTCTGTCCGGTTCCTGAAGAACGCGAAGAGGATCCGGACGCGGACATGTGCACGCTTTCTGGATATCCGTCGTCGTCCGACGCGAGCAACGTCGACACCTCGGACTTACGCACCCTGCCCAACGTCTTCATTTTCAGCGACGCGCATCAGGAGGGATGCGGGTGCGACGACGAGTCCACCCCGCCGGTGGACACCGACGTGGTGTACACATGCCCCGCCGCATCGTGGTACCCTCCGGTCAAGACGGCGTCCAACGCCACGGAGCGATTCGTCGCGTCATATCTGGTCGACGCGGAGCACCCGGACGCGTCTTTGGATTCGTCGCTTGGGTACTACACGAGAGAGGGAGACGGGGATATACGGTATCCGGTGTGTCGAGGCCTGCAGGTCGTACTGTTCGACGATTCTCGCCGTAACGTGTCTTACGACTACCTCATGCGCGAGCGTTGCGACCTGAGCGAGGGCGCTTATACCGACGGGCTCGTATCCGAAGGGTACGGCGTGCAGACCGAGTGCAGTCTGGTGGCGATCACGGACATCTCGAACGACACGCTCCGGCGCGAAGCCACCTTCGTCATACGCGACGAGGCCAGAGTCATGCGCCTTCCGGTCAGGGTGGTACGACGCCAGCTCAACCGCTCCGACGACGCGACGGACGACGTCATGCTGTCGCCGACCGTGGACCTCCTGGCGCAAGGGCCGGCGTGGACCTCCAGGGTGGCCGAGCAAGCTTTCGACGGCGGCACGAGTGCCAGCGTCACTCCCGTGTGGAGCGAATTCAAAAGCATCGGCGGCAGCGGTGCCGGCATGCATCAACCGCTCTGCTCATGCGATCCCGTCCAGTACGTCCCACCCACTGCCGTAGCGGACGTGCGACACTGCGCCCCTCGCAGGTTCGAAAAGGTTCCTCCGCCTCCGCACGCTCCTGCCGAACCCGCGCACCCGCCGCCGCCCTACCCCGCCTTCCCGCCCTTAAACAACGACACGGTCTGCCGCAACGCCAAAGGCGCGATCTTGGACGGGTACCACATGCGTTACTTCGAAAGAGACATCTTTCCCGAGCACTGCGTCTGTCGATACACGAACTTGGTTCCGGTGAGCAGTCACAATATCGACAACCGAGACACTTACTACTGCCCGGCACAGTGCGACGACCTCTCGATCGCGGACGGTCCGACGTGCGTGTGCCGAGCGACGAACATGTCCGTCTTTGAAATCGGCGCCAACGGCGGGAAGCGGGTTCCGCCGAGAGAAAATCCGGGAGCCGCCTCTAAACAGGAGGCGCTCGATACGTCCACGGCGAAGCTGGTGGAAGCGCTCAACGCGCTTTCCAGGGACGTCGCTTCCCCGGAGGCGAAGGATGCGGGATCGGACGATCGACGCGAACAGTACGAATTCGCGTACAGCTTCAATTTCGAAAAAGAGGAGTATCGATTTCCCACACTGCGAGATGCATCCGCACCTAATTTCTGCGAGCGCGCCGCGGGTACGGGATGGGACTTATACAACTTCGGCGACGATGTGCACCTCTCCATGCGGGACATGCGCGAGCAGCTGCAGAAGGTGGTGGACGCTTTCGTAAACGATTGGACGATGTCCGCTACCGGCGCGGCTTTTATGGACGCTCACGCGTTGTGCGCTGACAGATACCGAATCGCGGTCCCCTCCGTGGGGCGGGTCTTTTACACCGGCAATGCCTCGAGAACGTCTCAAAAGTATCGGGCCACCATGGGATTGGCCAGGTCCGCCTGGCGCATCGTCGATCCGAGGAACTTCGGGAATGGCGGCGCGTACGACGAGAAGGACGCCGAGTACATCGACGCCGCGATGATGCAGCTCTTGGAGGTGGCGTCCGAATCGAGTTACACATCGGACAGCTGTGTGGTCCACGACAAAGTTCTGGCGAACGCGAACGTCCAAAGCGCTTTCTCGCTGCTCGAACGGGAGAGCTCGGACGATGGTCCGTATCGGGCGTCTTTCTCCGTCAACCGCACATGCGAAGCGACCGAAGAGAATATGCTGACCATGGTGGACGGGCGATATCGCGTACGATGCGTCTCTCGAGAGGACGACGCCCCCGTGTACACCGCCGCGGACGCGCACAACGTTCGCTTCGCAAGCTCCTCCGAAGGCCTCTTTCGCGCGCGATACCAGGAAGGGGACGGGGAGGACGCGAAGTACGGACTCATGCACGTCTTGGACAAGTATCAGCGCGTGACCTTGCTCAATCAGACCGGCGAGGTGAGCTCCAGCGACGAGTGCGTCCTGCCTAAAGCATACGAGCACGTGCCTAACATGCACGGAGCTTCGGATGTCGACACCGACGTGTGCGAAATGTACGTGAACGAGCGCCACCTTCACAAAGGCGTGCACGCCGCGCAGCATCCGAAAGGCGCTTACGTGTACCCCAAAGGGGCGCTGCTCGAGCGTCGCGCGACGCTGGGCGCACACTACGCCTGCTCCAACGAGTCGCAGTCGGAATTGCAAGGTTTGTGTCACGACGCGAACGTGCTGTCTCCGGAGCAGATGGCGCAAGCGGCCACCTACTGCGGGTTTTCGAAGGTCGCGGAGAGCGTGCGACCCGTCGGGGCTCGCACGGGTTGCAGGGCGGTGCCGTACGGTTTCGTGGTAGCGTCGAGAGATAGCGGCACAAACCGCAAAGACGGTGGCTACACGCTCTACCCACTCGCCGCCCCGACCGAACCGATCGGCGATAAGACGGATCAAACGAATCGTTCGCTTCGAGTGCTCGCGGCCACCGTTCTCGATTCGGGAAACGTGGAGTTCACTCGCGACCGAGGGCACCGGCTGATCGCGGTGTGCGCGAAGCCCGTTCCTCGACGATTGCGACGCACCGTGCTGACGAGCGCCGCCGACGGAAGCACCGCGTCTCGCGACGACGGCACGCGCTCGTTAGGAGGCGAGGAGCTCGCGCTCGCGAGGGAAGCGGTGACAGAGCTCGACCGGCGCGCAGCGAAGTGCGCGTTGGATTCGTTGGACACGTTTCCCTTTCTCGACACCGCGTCGCAAAACCGCCTGCGGCCGCTGTACTCCGCCGCACGTCCAAACGCCGCGCAACGTTTGCTGACAGCGCACCTGGACCATCGCCACGGTTCTCCTTGGCCGTATCCGTGGACGAAGCGAGGTCGGCTTCGCAACGCGAGCAGGGTGACCATCGGCGCGGTGCTTTTGGACGGTCTATACAGCTCCCGCGCTCACGCGGAGTTGAGCGCGATAGGCCCGCTCGTCTCGAGCGAGCGCCTGCCGTACGACGGCGGCGAGGCGTCCTTTTCCTTTCCAGGGCCCTCGAGGCTCCTTAAGGGGTTCGTAGGGCGGGCTCAAGAGGGCGCCAGGTACGATCCTTTCGTGTACGAGAAGGAGGTGGCTTTCGTCACGGGCGTGGAGTCCGAAGCCACCCAATTCGGGACGTCCGTGTCCAGCCAGCTCTCGCAGCGCGTTTTCGTGGTTGAGCGATGCGATCAAAGGGATCTCCACGCCGGACCGTTGTTTCGGATTCGCTCCTTGGCGGACAACCGGTTCGTCGGCACCAAGGGCACCTTCGCTCACCCAAGCATGCCCTCGAAGAGCGTCAACGCGACCCAGCTGCCCATGTGGTCCCGCGCGAGCAGGAACCACGCGGACGCCGGGTTGTTTCACGAACGCTTTCACGTGAACGGAACTTTCGAGGCGAGAAGTCGCTCGGAGCTGGAATCGGACGGAGACGCGGACGCCGCAGAAGGAGTCGACCCCGCGGCGAGCCGTTCGAGCACGATCTACCTCGTGCAACGAAGCGACGAGAGTTTTCTCTCGGCGACAAGCGAGTCGGACCGCGCACGCCTTTACGACTTCGGTGGGTACCTCTTCGAGAACGATCTGCACCTCACGCACGGTGCGTCGAGCGACGTCGGTCAGGGACGTGCGACGCAGGCGGGCGACTTCGACGCGATGGGGAACGTGGGGCTGTTCGGCTTGACCGACGAAGGCTCCGTCGGCGACGTTCCCCGTCGCGACCTATCGTCACCGCTCGACGAGGCTCGTCTTTCGAGAAAGGCGCCGTCGTCGCACAACCGGCAGCTGTTCTCCGACGTTCGGCTTCTCGACGGCGCCCCTCGAGCGCATTGCACCGTCGAGACCGACGCGAACTCGTCCGCGTCTTCTCCGCAGGACTCTCGGATGGACCGCGACGCGTGCGAGTCCTTACAACAACGCGCGTACTCCAAGTGGGCTCGGGGGTATCCCATGCACGGAGCGGTCCGAGATCGCGGGGGGCTGCAAACCACGTTCTCCGCGGGCACCTTCGACTGTGTCGCGCTGAACGTGCTCACGGGATCGCACTGCGCGATTCACGGAGACGAGGATTGCGAGCTAGGCCGCGACGTGCGCTTCGGAGAGTGGGTGACACTTCCCTGCTCGCAACGAAAGCCGTTCGCGTGTTCCGACGGAAACGCCGATCTTCAGATCGTGAGCGAACCGCTCGCCTTCGACGACGCCCGTCTTCACTGTCGACGCGTGTTCGGCGAGAGCTACGACCTCGCGTCGACTCCTGTGGACGACACGAGAAACGCGCGCATCGCGGCCGAAGCGCGCTCCGCTCTCTGCGGAAACCGCGCGCTCGACGTCTACGGCGACCCTGACATCAATATATGCGACCTCTCCCCCGACAAGACCGCCGCGACGACGCACACGAGGAGCTCCCTTCGAAATCTCTCTCTTTCGAGCGACTGCGTCGACCACTCCAACGTGACCGGCGATTACCGCTGTTGCGAAACGACCTCGGCGTACCTGATGCTCGCGGACTCCGAAAACGCCTCGTCGTGGTCCTTGGTGCGCAATCGAGTGGGCAGAGCGATCGACGACGATGGGTTGCAGTGCGAGGACGGCCGCGCCGGGTCCTTTGCGCGTGGGTCGTTTTACACCAACGGAGACACTATCACGACGGAGGACGAACACATGGGCGGTCGCGCTTGGAACCTGCAATTGGGCGACGTGTGGATCGGATATCGACGCCACGTCTCTCTCGCCGGCTTCCCGGAACAAAACGTCGGGCGTTGCGATCTGACGGGCAAGGGGCCCATGGCGAATTCGATGCTTTTCGAGATCGCGCCGTGCAAGGACGACAACGACGCGCACGTCTTCGGCGAGTTCGCGGTGATCGGTCACGACGGACAAGGACGGAGTCTGGTGCTGGCGACGCAGCAGGCGATCCATCCCTTCGACGCGGATGGGCTCGAGCGTGAGGTGGCCACGCGCAACGCGGATGCGTTCTTGCGCGCGGTGAATTCCAATCGCACAGCGTTCGCTCCCGGAACCTTCGACTCGACCGACCGCTTGCTCGACGATTACCGCGAGCTCATGGAGGATGGCGATTCGGAGTCGCCCCTTCGACAGAGCGTGTGGGCCGCTCGCTCCACCACGCTCAAGCTTTTCGAAAACGGCTTTCGGCGAGAGGTGAGCGTCGAAAACTCTCGAGCGGGCCGCTGCTTCGAGAGCGTCGCTCGCGATGATTCGCAGACGCACAACATCTCCGTCGTCACGTGCAACGTCGCGCAGAATTGTGGGACGGTGCAGTTCACCGTCCGCACCCACCTCCGGACGGGGCTCTCGTTGATCCCCGTGGACGGCGAGAGCTCGGAGGAGCTCTTGCAGAACCTCTTTCCGGATCTCACGATGGGGAGACCTTGTATGCACTCCCATCGCGTTTCGTCGTCGCTTCGACGCAGGACGATGCGGCAGACCACTTTCGGCGAAGCGCTTTTCAATTGGAGAGACGGCAGCGACGCGAACGAGACGCTGCGATCCACGGCGTTCCGGCGCAGCGACGACCTGTCCACGCGTGGCACCGAGTTCGCTTTTGCGCTCAATCGCAGCTACGGAACCAGAGGCGTCGCCGATTCCGCCGTGGACATGGGAGACCGAGTTCGCACGCACGCTTTCGGCGGTTTGCACGCGGCTTCCGATGTCGCCGAGACCAACTTCTCGATGGGCCGAGGCGTCGTGGACTTTCACACCTTCTTGCACGCGCTGAACGAAAGCACGTATCCCTGTGACGACTCGACGGACGCGGACGCCACTTACCCGTACGACGCGGACACGTGCGAACGTCTCGCCGTCAGCCGCGCGTCGTCTTCTCCTCAAATCGAACGGGTCGTCGCGCCCTCCACTTGCGGCGCAAACAGCGAAACGTCTGACGAGTGGTGCACGTTGTTGGCCATGCTCACCGGAAGGAGCTTGGGTTTCGTGGAGGGCGTGCATCGAAAACCACGAAACGCGGAGACCTTCACCCTGAGACGATTGGACGCAATATGGAACTCGACGGACGACGCCGCGACGCCCTCTCTCTTCACCGAGTCGGACACGGATCGCAACTTGCGCGAGATCGCGTCTCGAAGCAATCGCGCGAGTTTGTGGTACCCGCCCTCCGGCGCGATGCGCTCGAAACTCTCCATGGAACAAGTGCGAGGCCCACGCACCACCGGTGGGGACAGCTTCGCCTCTCAGGGCTGGCTTTACACCTGCTCCGGCAAGGTGCTCAAATTCGAACCCGGTTACTCTCTCAGCAACCCTCCCGCTCCGGCCTCGCCTAAAGCGCCCGTGGACGATAAAAAGGAAAACACAAACAACGGAAAGTTTCAAGTGACCGCCGGTGGAGTTTTGACGCGAGTGGACGCTTCGGGATACGTCGAGGTTCGTCGCAACATCTCCGAAGCGTACGTCGTGTCCTCCGCGGCCGATTCCGTGAACGCCTTCCAACGAACCGTCGATTCCACTCAACCCTATCGCCCGCAGTCCGCGTACAACACCTACAGCTTCAGCGGCGTGGAAGCGCTCTCCGCGACTGTTGAATACGGCGCGCCGGAGAGGGCGGCGGAGACCGAGAGCGAATGCGGTTTCGAGTACGCCTCGGTGGGGACTGGTTGGTGCCGCCCGAGCGACGACCGATGGTGGTCTTCGAACGGCGAAAGCACGTTGGCCGCGTGTATGCGATTGTGCGACGATACCGTGGAATGCGTCGGTCTCGCTTTCCATCTCGACTGGGACGACCCGGCGAAAAGCTGCGCGCTTTATCCTCGCGAACCCGTCGGCGTCGACGGTCAAAGCGGCGTGCGCTGTTATCGAAAGCGCAGCCGCTCGCACTACGGCGCCACCTGTCGACGCTACGTTCGAGATGTGTACGTCGACGGTTCCATGTCGGACACCCGTGCCAAAGAAGCGCTCCACATTCGCAACGGAGCACGAGACGCCGCTCTGCAGACGCCGGACCTCGATCTGCACTACGTCGGAGGCCCTCGGTTGCGCTTACCTTTGGAGTACACTCGCGGATGGCAACCGCCCGTAGCAAACAAGCACAAGGAAGGCGTCGATCTGTGGATCCGGGGACGCTCGGTGAATCAGACGGGCGTGTGCGCCCCGGACGACGAGCGGCACGTCTACGGGGTCTCTTGCGACGCCACCTCCGAATGTCGCAACGTGTTGGACCCTCCCAGCGACGCCTGCGTCGACGCGCGTCGAACGTACCTGGAGACGGCCGCGCACGACGCCTGCGGAAATCCGCGCGAGACGGCGTGCCAGGATGACGACGCGGGACTTCGCTCCGACCCCGCCGTGCTGGATTTGTCCGACACGGATATCCGATGGAACGCCATCGATTCCTGCGAAGCCGCCCTGCGGTTTTCCTCGGGCGACAGCGCGGCGAACTCCCTGTACAACATGCCGGCCGACACCGGTTTCGTGTGCGACACGGACGCGGGGATGCGCGCGTGCGAGGACCGCTCGCATTACCGTACGTCCGTGACGGACGCGGAGTACGACAACCTCCGACGCAAGTGCGAAAATCTGGTTCGCGCCGCGGTGCACTACTGCCCGCACGCTTGCGACGCCTGTCCGGAGACTTCGGGCTTCTACGAAGGATCGGGGAGATTGCACGCGCGAGACGCGACGGAGCGCCTCGGCGACGAGAGCGGACGGCGATTGTGCACTTGCGATCAAACCTCTCCGGACTACCACTGCAGACCTCTCGCCGCCGAGGTTTCCAACGAAACCTACGTCACTGTAAGCGGCGACGTCGTCGAACGGCCCGAGGCGCGTTTCATGAATCGATTCTTACAGAAATGGAACAGCGTTCCGGATCCTCAGAGCTTCGAGTTCAACAAAGTGCTTCCCGTCGTGGACATGTGGAACGACGTGGGCGCCCACGGCGGATCCAAGTACGACACCGAATTCTTATGGAGCACGCGCCAATCGGGATGGATGCAAAACGAAGGCAACATGGGACCCGGGCGCGTGCTCGTCACCTTTCCCTACAACAACGAGGACGGCGACGTCGAAGATTTCGAATTGCAGGACGATCGTCACCTGTACGCGTACAGTCGCTCGGACAAAAGGCAGTTCGGATCCGCGGTGGAGCGCCTCAGCGACTTTTCCAGCAAGGAAACCTTCAAAATGGTAAGCGATTTGGTGGCAGATATGTGCGACGACTTCACCTTCGCGTATCGCCGAGCGAATTCGTCCGACAAAGACCAGTTCGCCCAACCGTGCATGGGGTTCGCGGCGCAGGACCTCTTCGTGTACGACGCCGCACCCTACGATCTCGACGACTTGCTATCTGCGGAGTGCGACTCGACGACCGAAGCCGTCGACGAGCGCTGCGAGCAACACCGATACCAGATGATGACGTCTCATTATTATCCGAGCTACCAGTCGTGGAGGTACCACCGATCCAACGAGACCGGATGGGACGAGTCACGAGACGGTCTCCTTTACGCGCTCGGTAAGACTCGCGAGGAAAATCCGTCCGGACCCTACAGTCGCTTTCAGTACGATCCCCAACAAGGACACGCGTCGTCACAGGAGTCGCTATACAGCCCTGATTCCGAGTTCGACAACGCCTTCGCCGCCCGAGACGTACATGATCTGCACGGCCGAGGAGCCATCCGCGCGTTCCTCTTCACGCTCTACGGAAAAGGACGCTACTCCACGACCGAGGAAGCTCCGCGCAGAAGGCAGCGTTTGGAGAGCCTGCACGTATCGCACGCCGCCCCGTGGACCTCGTCCGCCTCTTCGTCTGGCGACGTCTCGGAAAGACGAGCGCGCGCACGACGCGGACGTTCGGGCGCGCCCCGCGAGCACGATCGACCCGATGTGTCCGTCGCGTACGAAAGGTTCCTTCCCGTCGGCAAACTCGGGGGCACCAACGGCAGCGCCTGCTCGAGCGCTGATTGCGAGGCGGCTGACGACGTCGCCTCCGTTCACACCAGACACTCGGGACACCTCTTCGCCGCTCACACCTCGATGGATCTGCGGGAGCGTTACTACTATCCGGCGTTCGTGTACCAAACCATGTCGGACGACGCCTTGAACAATCTGCACGAGCGCGGTATGCTGGACAACGAGACGCACCGCGCGGCGCTCCGTCGAGGGAACTCGAGCAAGCCCATCGAAATTCTATGGCCTCCACCCGAGGTGACGCTATGGACTCGTGTCGCCGAGCAGGAGCGCGCTCGAGTGCCGGCGAGGGAGCTCTTCGGAGAGTTCAGCGCCCCGTCTTCGATCTTCGCCGAAACCAACGGAGCGTGGCGCTTGAGACACGCTCCCACCGCGTACGAACGTACCGAGGTCGGCCGGGGCGAGTACTTCGACGTTGTGGACGAGGAAACCTCGGTACGACCGGCGGCTCCTCCGCACTTTGGCCTGATATGGAATCGTTACTTGCGCAACCGAGTGCCCACCTGCTACCGCGAGGACACACAGGGCGTGCGGCATTTCAACGTTGTCAATCACACCCGGTTCGACTGCGAGCGTCTCAAACCCGCCCTCGGGTACGACGAAGGGCGGCTCGGTCCCGAGTACGTCGCGCCACCTCCTCTGCCGCTCGCGCCCTCCGTTCCAAGCCCACCGCCCACGCTAGACTACTTCCGCGTGTATGTCGACAAGGGTAAGCAAACTCAAGATTCTTACGAGATGCTGAAAAAGCAAAACGTTTATGTGATACCGTACTCCGGTGTAAAGTTCGACGACTTCAATTATATGGAGGATTATTTGAAATATATGGAGCTCGTTCGAGAGAACATCGATACGCACGACGGCTTGAGTTTGACACAGTGCGAGGACAGCTGTCGCTCCAGCCCGAGCACTTGCACCACGTACAACTTCGCGAGTCTTCACAGAGATGGTGACGACCCTTACACGTGGTGTGTGCATCTGAATTGCGGCGAAAGGATCGGCAACCTGTGCGACGTCGCGACGTGTGAAGAAGCCGACGGTGATCGGGATGACGACGTCATGCAATGCAAAGTGGATCATCGACACAAAAAGTCCAGCAGCAGCCACACTCATCATTGGAAAATCGATACCTTGCGGGTGAGCACTCGCAACATTATATCGCCACCGCCGCCTCTCTATCCGCCGAATCCGGTAACGCCCCCGTCGCCGGATACGACTCCCGTATCTGCGCGTAATTTCGATATTTATCAATCGGTCTATTTGGCTAACATCGAAGAGAGTCCGTGGGCTCCCGTCCGCCATCTATACGAACTCATGAGCATCGCCTGTTACAATCCAAGCACCCCGGAGGAGTGCGCCGACAAAAGCTACTACCTGATATCCACGCACGGCGAAGAGGATCACTTCCCGAGCGTCTCGATCGACTCGGACGCCTCGACGCCCGAGGCGAAGCTCAAAAGTACCGGTGAGGACTGCGCGTTCTACCAGGGCGTTCGCCTCTCGGAAGACGGCGTCGCGCAAGGAAACGCTTTCGCGACCGACTCCTGCTTGGCTCTATGCGAGGCCTCCGCCGACGCTTGCGAGATGTACCTCACTTTTTTCGAGGAGGGCACCTCGTCGAACGAATATCAATTCTACTGCGCGCTCGTGCGCCGGATCGCCCACAACCAAACATTCAACCTCACGGAGCTCGTCGACGGCGAGGGATCCGTGGGGGATTGTGCGCAGGTGGGAGTGAGCGCTTCGTTCGCTCCGTTCGTGCAGCTTGAAGCGTCTTCGAATACGGGGGAGGACGCGGTGGTAGCCCAGACGGAAGGCGGTCTTCCTCAATTGACGTTCACCGACAACTCGATCGGCTCGCGTTTTTTGAATGAAACGGAGAGCGTCCAAGTAGACGCGTGCGCTTTCGGCGACGGGTCGGAGCGCTTCGTCGAGGCAGCCTACGTATACCCTCCCATCTCCGACTACGACGAACACAATCCAAAGTTGTCGATGGAGGAGGCGCGCGATATCTGCCACGGCATGAACTGCGAATACTACGTGCGATGCGGGCCCGTCAGCGAAAGCAATCCCGTCATCGACGGGTCCGTCGGCGCGTACTTCTACCTCTCGGCCCACGACAGATTCGTGAAAGACGATGAAGGTTCCTGCGAACAAACTTTCGAGCCGCACGTCTGCTCGACATACAGCGCCAACGTCTGTACCTGCAAGGGTATGGTGTACTACGGCAAGAAATTTGTACAGGGAGAACCGGGCTCGGGAGCGGTCAGAACTTTCGAGCAGACCGTCGAGGACGATCACGCGACCAGATACTTCGATGGCGAGACTTTGCCTTGCGAAGCGGAGACTTTCGACGGAGATCCGAATGTCGGATATTATAAGCACTGCTACTGCCAGCCCGACGCGTATCGATGCGTCGCCGGTGCTCTGAAATCCGATTACGCCGCGCCCGTCGATTCCGATTGGTTAGATCGTCATCGTCGCATGTACCGAGCCAGTTGGACATACGGACTCGTGGCGGACTCGTATCTGCTCGACTACGCGTATCGACCCAAAGCGGACACGCGTCAGACGAAAGAGTTGTTGTCGGTACCCGAAAACGATGGCGGCTATTTGGACGGCAACGCCTTCTGGCAATTCGACACCTTCTCGTGGGCGTTCGCGCCGAAGCACGACTGCTATCCGAAGGCGTGCGGTCACGATTCCGAAAGCGACACCGCCTTCACCTTGTCTCGGGCCGTCTATCATTCGGCGATGATGCGCAAACCCGACTACTTAGATCTCTCGGACGCAACCGAGGACCAAGCCAGAGCGTACTCGCACGAAGCGCACTTTCTTCGTTGGGCGAAATACGCTTTGAGCGTGGCTCTGGGGCAGCTATCCGAATTCGACAGACAAGCCGTTCTGGATGAGCTTGGCGCTTTGGGAGCTTGGATATGTGGCGAGAACCACGCCGCGACCTCCGCGCGAGAGTCCAATAGATGCAGTTTGCGGGATGGCGACACGGATATGCGCGTGCTGGGACCGCGCATCGTTTTGCGGGTCGACCGTCTCCGTGGAGGAGTCGAAAGAGGAGAAACCTTATGGGCCGAGGCCGCATCGACCGCACGCCGTATCTGTCGAGCTATCAACGAGAACGCCCTCGCGAAAGTGGCCGGTGGCGACCTTGCGCCGCTTCCGGAATCCGTCGTCGAGTGCGCCACGGCAGAATGTTCGGCGGAACTCGAGCGCATGACGCCCGTCTGGGTCGTGTGCAAAGCCGTCGCGGTTTCTTTTACGGTGGACGGTGTGGACGTCAACGAGACGGACGTGGCGGCGCAACCGCGAACTCGCACGGTCTCTCTAGGATTTGCTTTGGATGGAATGCTCCGACAGGTTCAGTCCACCGAGACCGTTCACGCCGTGTCCGTCTCGAGCGCGGAGAGCGACAGCGACGCTCGCAGGCTTCTTCACAGCACCGATTGCGACCGAGAAAGCTGGAGGGGCATGCTTCGTCCATCGGAGTGGATCGCCAAAAGCGTATGTGACACCGACGATGTTGAGTGCGACGCTCTACACTTGGGTACCTGCGCCACCACCCTCGCTCTTGAAGACGTGCGCATCGACGCTCTTGACACGGACGGCAAACTTAGGTACGACGAAAGCGGTGTTCCGCTTTACGCGGTGGGTGATGCGGAAATCGAGATGGGATCCTCCGTCGGCGAAAGCGGTCTCAACTTGTGTCAGGCCTTCTCTTTCGAAGCTACCGAAACCTTTTTTGCCTCAAATTTTTATAAAGCCTTCAAGACGCCCGAAAACGTCGACTCGGGAACTCTGGATGATACATACCTACCGTGCGACTCCGACTGGTGCGTCGACGCTCGAGTGACGGAGCGGTGGTCCGATTTACCCACTTTAGGCTTCTGCGCAACCCTCGCAGCGCCGGTCGACCCCAGACTTCTCGCAAGCGATCACGGGTTCTTTTGGGGACCTTCCATAAGCGCACGCAAAGGAACCGTGTACAATCACCGAGTGACACACTCAGACATTTTCTTTTTGTCTAACCACTCCGATACGGTGCAAGATTTGCCCGAGTCCGGCGAAGAGATGGTCAAGCTCTCCAAGCGCTCGCACGAGGCGCACGTCGCGTACGGCACAGAAAACAGCAGCTTGCTTATTAACACTCTCGAAACCCTGTTCGAAGGATACCTGCCCAATGCTTACACGACGGAGTCTCAGCACCTTTTGATGAAGTCTGACGGCTTTCGCGCGAGAGGGTTCGTAAGATACGAGTCTTACGACAACGAAGACACCACGTCCGTCTGGTACGCCGCACGAAGCGTGCTTCCCGTGTTCGCGTATGATATGTACGATGTTCACTTCTACGAGAGCAACACTTACAACATGTTTCGCGACGAGACCGCGCATTATTCGGAATACGTGTACGGTTCCGCACTAACAAGCTTGGGCGCCACTTCTTCCGCGGTTTTGTACGGCCTCACATACCCGGAGGTCTCATGGAAACGTACGCTTTATACCTCCTTTAAAGACGATTACGAAGGTTCGGACTCTTCGCCTTTCACTCGATCCACGTCCGACGAACTTGCAAAATGGAACGTGCTGGACCTCACCTTCGAAAAGCTTTATCTTCAGACTGAAAGCGAGCTCGATGCATCGGAATACGCGTACGCCGATTCGAGCACGTCGAGCGCCTCTTACGCTACCGACGATGACATCGAATACGCACACGCCGAAGCTTCATTCAGAGGATACGAAGCACGAATTTTCAACGGAGATGGAAACGTCTTCGCAGATTATTTGGACCTTCGTAATAATAACGATATACAACAAGATATGTGCGAGACCTTCGCCCTTAGAGATACCGAAGAGACGCGCTCTAATCAATCGGGTACTCGCGATTCTCAGCATGATCCTTCCGTCGAGCAAACAACTTTCAACTGGGAACTGTACTACCGATTCACATGCTACGATCGTGTCACCCGGTGCGAAAGTCCAAGCGCTTTAGAAGACTCGCCCACATTCGGACCTTTTCGCAACGCTTATTTCGATTTCAGCACATCCAAATCTGGCTTTACACACCTCACTCCATATCGAGTCACCGGTGATCATGCGCACGCCGTCTTAGTCGTACCACCCACCGGCATCGATTCCGTTTGCGACGGCGAAAACGCGACCCTACGAATTTATCGAAGAGTAGGGTCTGAAAGCACCGCCGCTTTTCATCTCGTGGAGCCCAGCGGTCTCGCCGGCAATCTCACCAACGAGAGGACATCTTTCTACGGTCAATCGCATCCTTTTAACGGTAACATATCTAGCTCGAGCGAGTGGCCGCCCTTGAGTGAATGTTACGTAAACGCCGAGGCCGATTCAGACATAACCGTCGAC
Organism: Cymbomonas tetramitiformis; assembly: GCA_001247695.2. Lineage (NCBI taxonomy): Eukaryota > Viridiplantae > Chlorophyta > Pyramimonadophyceae > Pyramimonadales > Pyramimonadaceae > Cymbomonas > Cymbomonas tetramitiformis. The sequence goes on along the minus strand of LGRX02022860.1, from coordinate 219,346 downwards.
GACGAACTGATCTTCGCAAGGAACGCCTCGCATCGATCCGGAGAGGCGTCGGGAAAGCTCTCTTCCAGACTATACGAACGATTAGATTCTAAATACGCGGTGTACACTCCGTGCGATGTGCAGTCGACGTACTCAAAATCCGAATCGACGTTCAGCCCGACTCAAATCCATGACCGCATCGAACGTATGTTTCCAGGGTTGACGAATGACAGCGTATCCAGAAAGATGAGAGAATATATTTTTCAGAGCGAAACTTTATACACAAATCAATCGTACAACTACACCGAGCACGTCTTTCAAGAAACTCAGTCAACTTTACCATTTCTCTCTATTTTAAACTACTGGAACGAAAAGTATGCCGAGATGTTGTATAAAGCGCATCACAAGTGGAAAAATCGACTGGTCGGGTTTTTGGACGACGTGCCTCTCGACGCCGGTGACACTGTTCGGTCGTGCGTGTTCCGGTCTCAACCAAACTATGAAGCTCGAAGACTTCAGCGTGCTGTCATGACGGAAGGAGACAAAGTTTTGGACGATTACGCGCATCAGGCGTCCACTACATCCGATGCGATAGAGGTGAGTCGTTTTTCGTATGCTTGATTTATTACGCGTGCGCTAATTTTGAGAGACTTGTAATTTCCCAGGGCGTCTCGCCCTGGACTTTCGGAATTGGGAAGGGCTTTTCAAATTTTTGAAATGACCGATGCATTTTCCTTGGGAGTTTGAAGGGCGACCCCGTCGAAAAATGGGATGGTTGAGTTCTTTCGCGCGCGCGTGAGACAACCCGCGCGCGCGCGAAATTTAGAAAGACCTGAAATTCCGAGGCCGTCTCGCCCTGGACTTTCGGAATTGGGAAGGGCTTTTCAAATTTTTGAAATGACCGATGCATTTTCCTTGGGAGTTTGAAGGGCGACCCCGTCGAAAAATGGGATGGTTGAGTTCTTTCGCGCGCGCGTGAGACAACCCGCGCGCGCGCGAAATTTAGAAAGACCTGAAATTCCGAGGCCGTCTCGCCCTGGACTTTCGGAATTGGGAAGGGCTTTTCAAATTTTTGAGATGACCGATGCGTTTTTCCTTGGAAATTTGAAGGGCGACCCCATCGAAAAATGGGATGGTTGAGTTCTTTCGCGCGCGCGTGAGACAACCCGCGCGCGCGCGAAATTTAGAAAGACTTGAAATTCCGAGGCCGTCTCGCCCTGGACTTTCAGAATTGGGAAGGGCTTTTCAAATTTTTGAAATGACCGATGCGTTTTTCCTTGGGAGTTTGAAGGGCGACCCCGTCGAAAAATGGGATGGTTGAGTTCTTTCGCGCGCGCGTGAGACAACCCGCGCGCGCGCGAAATTTAGAAAGACTTGAAATTCCGAGGCCGTCTCGCCCTGGACTTTCGGAATTGGGAAGGGCTTTTCAAATTTTTGAAATGACCGATGCATTTTCCTTGGGAGTTTGAAGGGCGACCCCGTCGAAAAATGGGATGGTTGAAGTTCTTTCGCGCGTGTGAGACAACCGCGCGCAAGCGCGAAATTTAGAAAGACCTCGAATTCCGGAGGCCGTCTCGCCCCCGACTTTCGGAATTGAAGGCTTTTCAAATTTTGAGATGACCGATGCGTTTTTCCTTGGAAATTCTGGAAGGGCGACCCCATCGAAAAATGGATGGTTGAGTTCTTTCGCGCGCGCGTGAGACAACCCGCGCGCGCGCGAAATTTAGAAAGACCTGAAATTCCGAGGCCGTCTCGCCCTGGACTTTCGGAATTGGGAAGGGCTTTTCAAATTTTTGAAATGACCGATGCATTTTCCTTGGGAGTTTGAAGGGCGACCCCGTCGAAAAATGGGATGGTTGAGTTCTTTCGCGCGCGCGTGAGACAACCCGCGCGCGCGCGAAATTTAGAAAGACCTGAAATTCCGAGGCCGTCTCGCCCTGGACTTTCGGAATTGGGAAGGGCTTTTCAAATTTTTGAAATGACCGATGCATTTTCCTTGGGAGTTTGAAGGGCGACCCCGTCGAAAAATGGGATGGTTGAGTTCTTTCGCGCGCGCGTGAGACAACCCGCGCGCGCGCGAAATACGAGGATTCGTTTTAAGATTGATCATACTCGTTAACCAAACGAGCCTTAAAAATACGACACACTTTAGTTGCTACGGACATAATTCCTATCAAGAGTTTGATTTTAGTAGCTGTGTGAACTTGATGAAGGCGATGCTCCCACGCTTCGTGTTGAACACAATCTTCAACCCCTCGTTGAAGAAAAGACTTACGATTTCGAATTTATTCAAGATCGATGCTTAATATTGATTGTATACTTGTTGCATATCTAGCAAACGTATTCAAAAATGTGTTTCGGACTTGAGTTACAAAAATGAACACGCAGGCGTCCGCGCTCTACGAATTTGCAAAGCCATATTTTGGAGACGAGAGCGGCACGATGGAGGCAATGTCGGGAGACCATTTAGCCAACGGCAGTGCCGCCACTTCGCCTGTGGACGGGTGGGTGTTGCGACACGATTGTTTCGACCAAGTGAACGATACGTACACCGACCTGAATACGGCGGACTTCGAATGGAAATTATTGTCAGTGAGCGACACACAAAGTCTCGGCAACGATTTCAAACGTCGGCCAACCAGCAATGCGATTCCGCCTACAAAAAATTGGCGCATGATATTGTATCAAGCAAAATCGTGCAGCGACAACCGAGATAAATGCACTTATCCTTCGTACGCTCATTTTTTTTCCTCCGGAAAGAAGGGGGTAAAAGAAGAGGCCTACAATTTGGTAAAACGGTTCCGCCTTTCGTCGAATGACGAAAGTGAATGGTGGCAGAACGATGAAGACTTTGCTCAGACTTGTTTCGACGTTTGCCTGAATTCTCATAGGTACGACGCCAACGATCTCGACGGCTTACAATACCGCATACTAAATATGGACGTAAACGAAGATTCGCTCGATGAGTACACTCGAGAGCGTTATCGCTCGAAGTACAAAGACTTTTCGGAGGTGTACAAGCCATTCGCATTTCGATGCCAGAGCTTCGCGCTGGTCGAAGATGTGATGAATCGTCCCATCGACGAACGGGACGTGTACGAAAGCGCAGACATGCCGTGGCTGAGCATTTATCGTCCGCTGAACTTGTCTCGTCCATCGGAGACACAAAAACGTTTGATGTGCGTCTTCAGCGATGTGGCTTACGCTGATAAGCGAACGGTTCCGTCCGAATGGTACACGCCTTTTAGATGGGACGTGTACACGCATGTCGACAATGGCGCCACCGCTCCGTTCGAACGAATGTTGGGTGGATCCGTGGACCGCGAAACCGCGGTGTTGTCGGGCGCGGCGTTTCAGATGCGGAGAACGTCCAAGCTCTACGACCGCCAGGGTTGGGAATACTGGAGCCTGATGCGCGATTATGGCAATCGGTTGTATTTCGACACATCGGACAGCGGGCAGACGGACGCGTACGTCGTTCGCCATACGGATTCGGAAGCGAGCTGCATCTGCAAACCGGACACGGGTACGAAGCAGCCGCACATGCATTCCTCCACGGGAGAGTCGGTGTGTGGCAATCCGTTGGCTCGCCCGTCCTCTTCTTCCGAAGGTTCGAACACGGAACCGGAGGCCTTCCCCGAGATTTTGGACAACCTTTTCTCGAGGTGTTACATGCCTCCCGCACAGAGCTCGAACGATACGAGTTATCGAGAAGACGAGTGTCGAGAAACCGCGGATCCGCCGCTGTACGGGGATGCGTACCTATGCACGTACCGCTCGCACCTTGCGTGGCGAGTGGATTGTTTTCCGACGTTCGGAGTATGCTCAAGTAGATCCACCGCGGAGGAGTGCGAGAGAAGTCCCGAGAGAGTGCCCATATGCGCGTGGCAAGAAGATCGATGTCATCAACGATACGTAACGTGCGAGGCGTTGACGTACGACCTCGCGAGCGGTCAATGTCGTGGCGACGCTCGAAAATGCGAAGAGCTCAACGGAACGGACTGTTCGTCGGTAAGAGGCTGCGCCGGAACGGACGGCGCGTGCTACGAACAGGTGGATGCGGCGAGGGATTGCGCGCCCTTAGAGGAGATGTCGGGTTCCGATTGCTTCGCCATCGCGCGAACAGAGCGGACGATTCGCAATCTGTTTTATCCTGATGCCGCGGGCGACGACCAACACAGGAGACGCCTCTCTCGGTACACCACTTCCGGTATGTACGCGAGCGATCCGATTCGAGCGGCGTGCGGAGGGGAGGTGCCTGTCTCGGAAGATGGTGTGGTGAACATCAGCGCGCGGTACGTGCTTTGCGACGAGGAAACATCGGACGACGAGACCATCGGAAGGTACGGTGCTGTAGCACACAAGGCGTACGTGCTCAACGGCGCGGTGCACGCCGACTTGCTTCTCTCCGTGGCCGCCGCGTACGAGTTTCGATTGGATCGCAGCACCTCGTCCGATCCGATGCATTCCTTGGACGAGACCAGTGTGGGATACGATTTTGTACCGACCCGTGTAGAGGACGGGATGCTCGCGTCCACGGAGCTCGACGTGTTGATCGACGACACCGGAAGGGCTTTCGAGCGTCCCATGCGGGGCGTGGATGTGTATTACGACGGAGAGACGGACGACAGCCACGCGGTCTTTTACGTGCGACCCGCATCGCTTTTCGCAAATTCGAGTTATTTTTCGTCTCTGGGAGGCACTTCGTTTAGACGCGTCGCGAACACGAGGGAGTCGAGCGAATGCGCGAACGCGAGCGCCTCCGCTTCCGATATGGATTATAATAGCACGATGGTGTGTTGCGAGAACGAGGTCCGAGACGCGTTTCCGGTGAGCGACGACGATCCAGACTTCGACGCGGGGTGCGTCGACCCGACCACCAAAGATGCTATCGCGGACTTGGAGGAGCAAGTGGGCTGGCTCGCGTACTTCGGTTACCCGAGAGGATGCGAGCTGTACAACACGCATGCGAAAACTCTGTTTGCGTGCGGGCCGGAGTGCGCGGCGGCCAGCACTTCACCGCCGCCGACCCCTCCTCGACCACCGCCGGACGGGCCCAGCCCCCCGCCGGTTACACCACCGGCACCTCCTTCTCCCCTTCCGCCGCCGTTTCCGCCAATTACACCTCCCTCTCCGCGGCCGCCTCCGCCGCCTTCTCTTCCGCCGCCTCCCTCTCCGCGTTCGCCGCCTCCTTCACCGTCGTCTCCGCCGCCTTCGCCTTTCTCGCCGCCCATGCCGACACCGCCATCTCCTTTGCCGCCTTCTAGTTACGAAAGTCTTCATCCGGGGTATCCTCCGTTGCCTCCGAGTCCTCCGCCTCCGCCCTCTCCGGCGCCGCCTCCGCCCTCTCCGACACCCCCTCCTCCTCCGCCGTCCTCTCCCCTCCCTCGCCCATCGGACCGCCCACTCCTCCCAACCCTCCCACGCCGTATCGCGAGTACCCACCCGCACCGCCTCCGCCCAAATCGCCGTCGCCGCCGAGCTCCCCCCCACCTCCACCGCCGTCGAGTCCTCCCGGACCGCCGCCCATCACCTCTCGCATGTGTCCGGACGCGGAGAGCGCGCGGGCCGTCTGCAACGAGAGCGCGTACAGATTCGACGAGGAGCTGCTCTGTCAGGACGTGCAGTTCGCCAGCGGCGAGACGCGTCCTTTTCGTTTCTTTTACGGCGATGGCCACCGGTCCGGCATGGGGGGGTCCTTGCTGCTGTACGTGAACGGCACCTTCTTCTCCGAAGCCTCCTCAGACGGCGACCTTTCGCAGGCTCAGGAGGACGCCTCATCGGACGACCGGAGCACGTTGGTAGCCTACAACGCGCACTCGAAGGAGGAAACGAACGGAAGCGATAGCGTCGAGTACGATGCGTCCTCCGCCGGCGTCGAGTCGGCGAATGCGGTGCTGGAGAGATACCAGGAAACGTGGAACAACACGTACGACACGTTAGAGGAATTTCGCGTCAGTGTATACCACGTTATAAAATACGATGTGGCGAATGCGTTGCACGCCGTGGGCGACGCGCGGTTTCCCGCAATTTCCGAGATACTGTCGCACGGAGTGCGCCTTTACGCCGAATCGTGGCGAGCGATGTACGAAGGGGTCGTGCACATCGGCCATCGGTTGGTGCACGGTCATCGTGTGTCCTCCGAGGTGTTGTGGGACTACGCGAATCCCGTTTTCGAGGAGTACATGGCCACCAGCGCGAGCGCGCTTGACTTGGTGAGGTTTTTTCTGAACCCCTTTCAGGCTTACGACCAAAGGTCCGTAAGAGTGTTGTGCGAAGCTTCCCGTGTGCCTAATCATATCTTGAGCGGCTCCCTCAAGATCAGTTCTACGATATCCACCGCGGCGACGTTTCCGGTGGGCGCCGACGGAGAATCCGTGGGGTGCAATCCGTTGACGATGAACTGCAGCTACGGGTACTACGTCGTGGAGACGAGTCTCAATCTGAATCCGGCGTGCGCGATCGCGGCGGTGATGGAGAATCCTTCTATGCGCATGTCATCGGACTCCCTGGGGAGCATCTACGAGATATTCGGCGGCTCTTCGGTTCGAATGTCGACCGTTTCGCGCGCAGACTGGTCTCTATACACCGGCTTGGAGTACGTTCAGTTTCGAGTGGGGTCCATCAGCGTGGCGCGTTACGCTCGCACGCTCGTTCGGTTCGCCTTGGATCTAATGATCGACAGCGTAAACTGCGTTATCGAGCTGGTGGGCATGATCGGTGAGAGCCCCGACGCCCAAGACTGCGTTTCGTTGCTGAGCGACCTAACGTACCCCACCTTCGTCGTCAACACGTACGTTGTCATCACCTTCGAGGCGCAAGTTCACGTCGCCAACTTCTTTGCGAGCTTCACCTCCTTCGTGTGGTCCTACCTGTACGTCGCTGCGAACTATGATCCTTCGCTCTATTCGACGGTCTCTAACTGGCCGAGGGACGCGTCCTTCGCCGCAATGCTGCCCAAGACGATGTGCGTCGGTCTGTCGCACAGCATGTGCGTGCAGCAGGGGTTGGGCGACGTCACCACGCCCGGACGCAACACCTTCATCCGCACAAACTCCGAGGGTGACGAGATCGTCGTGCACGCGTGCGACCGCGGGCTGTGTCACTGCGCGTGGGTGATGACGAAGGAGGACTTCTTTGACTTTCGAGGCGAGGGCGCGAATCGCACGCTCTACCATCGGTCGCATCTGACCGGTGACATGATGCGGACCGACCCCGACGAGGCGGAGAGAGACGGCTTCGCGGGGTTTCACAACGATACGTTGCGTTACTATCGCCAGAGCGCTCGAGGGCACGATATCACAAAGCGCGGATACCTCACAGACGCGGGGGCGGAAGACGTCCTCATGTCGCACGACGCGCCCTTTCCGTTCTGGCTTTTTGCTCCCGGCGCGTGCGCCTCCGCGTGCGAGTTGACCGAGGACGAGTCACAGTGCGGGCGATCGTACGACACGTACACGCCTTCGTCTTCTTCGGGCGTCGCTCCTCCTTTCGTGCGTGTCGGATGCACGCACTCAAAGCGGTATGGCTGCTCCTCGGACGTGCACCACATTCAGCAGTACCCGCTGGAAGCGGCGACCAGCACGCTTCTGACGGCGTTTATGAGCGGTCACCAGCGCGCGGTGATGTCGGTCAACCTCACGGTATCGTACTTCTACACGCGGTTCTTCGTCATCACCGAGGAGACCGTGAGCAGCGACGATTTCTCCGCCGAGGACGCGTCGCGTGCGGTGGGTGAGCTCATCGGGGAGACCTCGGTGTCCGAGTACTACTTAATACCGACGATATACACGTACACTCAGCTGCTTCTGTACAGTAGAGACCTGTCCGTCGCAATCCTCGAGTTCATCCGAGCGATGGCGGTCGTGATGCACGAAGACAGCGACTCCACCTTTTTCGACTTTCAGCGCGACATCTTGGATTTCGTGTCAGTGCTGGAGGAGATCGGGGACATGATGGGAACGGCCATGATGCGCTTCTTGGACGACGTCATCCGCTTCGCTTTCGACGCCGTGCGCGTCGTCGTTAAGCTGATCGAGTTCGCCGGCGACGGATCGATGAAGGCGCAGCTGGAAGCGGACGCGAAGGACTTCGCGGAAGCGGCGTTGGATACCATTCGCGACTTCGGGATGGCGATTTATCAGCTGATTTATCGCATGGCGTCGGAGTCCCCCTTCGGAAAACAGCTGAAGAGTTTGATAGAGGGCCTGTGCGACATCTCCAACGACGTGATCGATGCCATACACCTGTTACAGACAGGCATGTGCAACCTCATCGATCAGCGCATTCCGTTGTACAAGGCTTACGAGGCTCACTTGCGGATTCCGGTGATAAAAAAGACTGTCCCGTATCCGAGCTTAAAGCAGAGCGGTCACAAAAATCTGTTCGATACCAAAACGCGGCGAGCGGGGGAACGCGCTTTTCGCTGCGAATGTCCGAAGCCTCAGGAGATGGCTCGCTATCCCGAACGGTACGCCTCGAGCGAGTACGACGGTTGTCTTCGAGAGTCGAGCTGTCAAATGCCGACGCACGACGCGACCTCGAGCTTTCGACCAATGGAGGCGTCGCAGTGCAAAGTGAAGAACTTGGACACGATACGCGACGTCTACCGTAGCGACGAGCTTCCGGGTATGGGTTTCACCGATTGGCAGACCGAGTGCAGCATGTGCTGGGCGACTTCCGAGGCCTTTTGCTTGGAGACCCGCACCGGCGCTTCGCCGAGCAACGGCGCGAGGGGGCGCATATTCGACACCTACGGCCACACCTCGTTGACCTCGGACACCATGACGTATTGCAGCAAGCACACCAAGAAAGAGACCTGCGAGGGCGAGGTGGAGACGAATGTGAAAATCTCGCTATGCGTGTGGGATCCTTATTTCTACGCGAATTCGGACGACGATGCGTTGCGGAGCTCTCCGGGCAAGTGCCTGGGACGAAGAACCGTAAAAAACGAGTACTACGGGCAGCCCTGCGTCTGCGAGAAGTGCAGGGGGGGCGTGTTTTGCGGTGCGAGCGGCTTTTGCCAGTGCGGAGTGCTGCCCTCGCTCACGCTCGGGCTCGAGTGTCAGCCCTCGATGACGCTGGTGGAGCGAGAGAATGTCACGGTCTTCGTACACTCGGACGGCGACGGCAACAGGCCGTGCGGTAGCTGCCCGACGCAGGGTGCGAAGTCCCTGGCTCCCGCGGGAGCGCACTACGACAGCGTGTGCTACGTGCGACAAACGGAGTTCTGCATGTACCAGAACCGGCTGGCGCGCACGGGCGTCGAAAATCCGAACCCGCAGCCGCTCACCGAGTGCCTCGCAGAGCTGGAAGTGTTCGGTCCGGTGCTATGCCGAAATTACTGCGACGGCTCGGTGATGAACGAACAGAACCTGCTTTTCCAACGAGTGCGCCTCAACTACACGACGCACTCCTCGCTGAATCTGTACGGCTCTCTGGCGATGGACTCGAGCGCCATACCGACCACCGAATTCTGCACGTGCGACCTCAACTTGCTCTCCGTGTACATGGACGGCGTGGCGCAATTGGAGAGCGCGGACACCATGAACATCGCGGTGGATATGGAGGAGCGCGTCGCCGAGGCGCTCACAAACTCGAGTTCAACGGAGGGTGAGCGTCGAAGACATCTGAGACGTCGCGCCACGCTCTCGACGGCGAACGAGCCTTCCGAGGATGTCGTCCCGTTTGTCGACGCGAACGCGGAGGACGTCTCCGAGAAGGCCTCAAGAACGGCCGACGTCGCCACCATTGAGTTCCTGCGCGCTGTGTACAGCGCCAGCGGAGACGCGGGCTCGCGAGAGGGTGGGGGGACGCCGTGCGAACTTCATCGGGACTGCGGCCGCGTGGACACCTTGTGCGCGCAGCGCTACTCCGGCGACGACACGCCCGTGCTATGCGCGAGCTGCCCTCGGGAGACCTTCGCTCTACACCCGGCGACGCGTCACTGCGACGCTTCGAACGGCGTCTGTCGGTGCGGTCTTTCTCGGACCGATCGCATGCGCGAATCGGCGAGCGGGGACGTCGACGGAGACAAATGGCGCAACGTGACGCTCGCCTTCTTGGGCGACCTGGAGATGTGGCCCGGGAATAGCTTCTGCGATCTGCTTTTCCGCGAGCTCGTGCGCACCAATCCGACGCTAGATCTGAGACGAGTGAGTGTGGCGGACCGCGTGCACGCCCGAAAGTGCGCGCAGTGGCGCATGCTGGCGTTGCGGGCACGAGGGGCTTTGAACATCTCGGCCTTGCCGATGGACATCGCGTACAACTGGAAGCGCCCGGTGGAGGTCGCGTACAAGCTTATGATCGGCGCTTACGTGTATAACGTGGAGCTAACCGAAGAGCAGACACGTAACGGCACATTCGTTCTGAGCGCCCTCGAAAAGCGCGACGTGGATCCCATGTTGTATCTGCAGGTGCACGAACAGCTGGCCGACGCGGCGACGACCGTCGGCAAAGGGTTGCACGAACTTTTCGACGACCTTTACGCAGAGGTGGCAACCGCGCTGTCGCGATCCAAAACGGCGAAGAACGTGTCCCAGGAGGACGCCTTCATGGCCAGCGCCAAAGAAAGGTACTATCGATCCGTGCGCAACGGAGCCGCGGTCATGAGACACGTCGCCACCTCCGGAGTTCACGAACACCTGCTTCGCGTGGGGTCGCACTTTGGAGCAGTGGCGAAAGAGATCTCGCAGCTCACCGACGCGGTGCACAAGGTGTACCGACACGCCAAAGACCCCGTCGCAGGCGCCGCGTTTCAGCGTCGCGTGGAGCGGTTTTATCAGCGCAGGTACGATCGACCTCGCGACGAGCATACTCAAAACGAAGCTCCGCGCGCGGCTGCCTCCGCTACTCCGGCGCGAAGGCGCGTGCTGTCGACGCCTTCTGACTCGAACGCCTCCAGCTCGAACAACTCCGACGTGGAGATCACCAACAGCCGCACCGAGTCGTGCGACGTGTACAGCGAGCTCGTGGATCTTACGCAGAACGTCACCACCTTCGGATCCGCGTTTTACACGTTCAGCACCGGCGGCAACGCGTCCGGCCACGCGAACGATCGGTCGCACACGTTTCAGCGCAGTCTGTGCGCGTTTCTGCGATCGGTGCGCTTCATCGACCCGGCAGATCTTTCCGTCACGGCCACGGGCTACTGCAACTTCGACACCTACGATTTGAGCAAGGAGCGGCTCGGTAGAAGCATCAGCACCCTCATCTACGAAGAGTATCTAGTCAACTTGGCGGAGTGGACGTCTCTTTACAGCTACGTCGACCGCGATGTGCGGTCGATTGAGCACTCCCTGACGCGCACGTCCATTCCAAAGACGGCTCGAGTAGACGCCTGCGTCGACATGTCCCCTACCACTTTCTTCGTATGCGCGGTGGATACCCTGTGCGGGTGGCTCGGTGTCGATTTCGACTTCGACGACGACGTCACCGATACCTTCGTCAACGACGTGTGGCAGGACTCCAGCTCGGGCGATGTGGAACGAGCGCGCAGCATCGACGAGATTTCGTTCTTCGACGCAGAGTTCGTCGGCGTGTACTATCCAGACGACGCTCATCTGCTCAATTCCGAGCGCTTAGCCAAAGGCAACGTAGCCTTTCACATGCGAGCCTTTCGATACCCGATCGGCAACTGGCCGTCCAATCCGAGCACCTGGCGCGTGAAGGAGGCGAGTTACCTGCGAGCGTGGTACGATCGCTGGCGCGACGAGAACTTCGCGCAGGGCGAGGAACTCTCCACCTTGATACTGATTGCGCAGCGCGCTTATCGTGCCGTCGATTTTTACCCGTACAAAAAACGCGAGCTGAACGCCACCTGGTGGGAGGTCGACTTCTACGACGCCGTCGGCGCCGTGCCCGCGCATATGTTCATGGGCATGTGCGAGATTCGAGACCCGGCGCTCGAAGCGGTGCGCACGGACGTCGCTGCGTGGTGCGCCGACGACACCGCCCGCGACCTCGTCTTTGGACCCGATCACGCGTCGGCGTGGCGAGGCTGGGGATACGGACCCGACGCAGCGAACCGGGGATGGCACAAGGTCTTCTTCTCCCGCGCGTCGTTCCGCTTCGACACGGCGAGGCAGCGCGCGTACGGTCTCCTCCGAAAAGGCGTGGACTACCCCGAGCCTTTGCATCGTCTGGGCTACGATCCCGACCTCGTGCGCGCCGAGGTCAACGCCCTGAACGAGAACGACATTCGAAATCGCAGCGTCATACTCAAGCTGGATATGCATCAAGAGGACTTCTTCGACGACCCGGCGACTCGGAGAGCGGCCTACCGTTGCGTGTGCTCCGACGAAGCCAAAATCGACCTGGACGGCTGCCTCGCAAAGGACCGTTGCGTGGCGCCGAAAGTTTCGTTCCTCGTTTCTCGCGGAGTCGGAGGTGATCTGGTGTTCGATAACGGCGGGTGGTGGGATTGCAGACTCTCCCGAGAGAGGGACGTCGACGACCCATGCTCGCCGATCCCTTCGCAGCTCTTAGCGACGCTGGCCAATCGCTCCGCGTCGAAGAGGACCTTTGAAATCGGTCGCAGAGCTCTCGCTCACTCCGACTCGTCCTGTCTCGATAAGGGCCTCCTCACCTGCGACCGTCGAAACGACGACTGGCCCATACTGTGCACGGCGATCGTGAACTGCGTCGTTGCCGTCATCGGCGTGCTGCTCTTATCGTTCGTCTTCGGCTTTCGGAGCGTGCAAACATACACGGCGGGTTCCCTGCTGATCGCTTTCGCGCTTCACATGGCGCTCGTCACGTCGTACGAGTGGGAGTTTCGCTGCTACCCCGCTATGCCGACGTGCCTGGCGGACGACCTCGCCCACGACGTGGAGACCTACATCCTGCCTCAACACATCGCGTGGCCAAGCACTTGGGCCAAGCGTAACTCGGACAACGAGCGGCTCTACGACAGTGTCGACTGCTCGGCGGATCCGTACGGCTTCACCGACGGCTTACGAAACGTCGCGTATTTGTGGAGACGACACGACCCCGACTCTTTCGACGGCGTGTGCAACGATCGCCGAAGCGCGTGGCTGTGCTCCCTCTTTCATTCGTACTCGCATTACTACGACGATTACGACACCATCGGCGTAGCCACGCGACACGGATTCGACGACGTCGCCGAGTTGGTGAGTGTGTACGACGCGTGTCAGTTGCGAACCGTTCTTAACTTTGTACCGACGATCACCGTGTTCTTTGTCTCGCTCGTGCTGGCCGGCGTGTTGGCCTCTCTCATGTTCGGAATCACCGTTTGCTGCTTGATGATCATGCTCAGCATGCGCACCTTTGTGCAGTACGCCGTAACGTATCTCAACATCAAGATCCGGTTGCTGTCCATCATGGCGGCGATACGAATCGTGAAAGCCGAAAACGCATCCACGACGACGCGCGCCTTCGCGGGATGAAAGCCGAGGTCAGACGGCGCGCCATAACCCAATTTTCCCACTCTCAAGTTCGCTGTTTGCGCGATGCTACGGACTACGACAAACGACACAAGAGGCGAATCAGGGTTATATATGAACGAACCGGAAGTGCTGAGGCATAACTACTCGATAAGTAAATACGCGTTATAACTTAAGCAATACGCAATTCCGACGACGACGTTATCAAATCTTGGTGGCTCTCCGCACCTTCTGTATAATAATGAGTTGGCAATCCGTTCCAATTGTGACAAAAACAAACGTGTGTAGTGCGGGCGTTTCGACATTTGCCTTCTCGTCCGCGTTCGTCGTTGATAGGAAGGACTTACCGAAGAATCTTCCAGATTTGAGAAATAATTTCCAAGGGGTTTTACCGAAAAAAATAACGGAGAAAAGAACAGACGACGAGAGTGTGATATACACACGGAATGGAGCTACCATCGGAAGCCTTGATCGTTTAAAAATTCTTTCGAAATACACAACCGACGAAGGTGATTGCGTGTTTCTGCAAGTTCGTTTAACAGCGAAAGATACAATATACACATGTAATGACCTTGATGACCTGTGCGAAGACCAACTTCCTAATGTGTGTACCACGATCGATTCGTGCATTTCTTGTGATCGCGAACAAAGCAGTCCAACCACGCTTTCACCAGTGGTCCCGCAAAGATTGGTATGGATACATAACGTGGAAGAGGATAATTACAAATCTGCGCTGATGTTCAAAAGCAATACAAGAGCCGATCTCGTGGATGTTCGATTCAATTTTTATGTGATGCCATGTTTAGTTGACACTTTGAAGGCAAGTGCCGATTTGACGCGTGCGAAAAAAGATGTGATGGGTATAGTCGATCTGGTAAGACGATTGGTGATGTGGAAAAATCCACGTTCGAAAGGCGTCTGCAACGCGTCGTGTTACATCGACATAAAGTGCGAAAACATAATGGTATACAAAAACGCACATAATAACGAAGAGCTTATTTTTGTAGATGTTGATGCGTACGTGAAATACGGTAGCGTGACCCCTGCTACTTATCCACCTCCAAGCATACTCTCCAAAAATGCGACCGAAGTGCCGTGCACTTATTTCAATATGTGGTGGGCGATGATGGTCACCCTACTAGAATATTATTCACAGAATCCGTTATTGAAAATCGACGTGTCTCAATATGGCTATGACAAAGAACGTAAGATGAAGGCAGAAAACTTGATTGAGCATGCGATAATTGCATCCGAACAACACTTTAAGCTGCGTGCATATCAAACAACAGCTCTAAGAACTCAATGGGTATCGCAAGAAATAAGAATTGAGGACTTGTTTCAAAGAAATGCCACAGCCGACGAGTTTGTTCAGATTTTGGATCACACGTTTAACCTGCTAGATAAATGTATACCGTAGAAAAAAAGATATGCGTATAATATATATCGTGATTTCGGATCGGAAGGAATTGAGCTGCTCTTATAATGGAACGTTAATTTCCTCGGCACATAACGTAGGCACGGACTGGCGAATCCGCAGAGCATAAATTTGCGGATTATGCCTCCGTAATTGTAATTAAGACGCGCTGGTCACGCACGTTTGCGAGGCGCTTTAAGCGGGCTTTGAGTGTGTCCGTGAGGTTGTCTCTTGCGACGAAATCGCCTCGGGTGTTTGTAGTGTTTGTATAACCTACATTTTTGTTGAAAGAAGATCCACATAACGTATAATGATACGTAGACGTAGACGCTATACGTTCGTAGATATACAAAATTCCGAGGGCGTCGAATTTCCGGACTTGAAAGAGACCTTGTTCAAATTCGAGGTGACCGACGCGTTTTTCCTGGAAATTTTGAAGGGTGACCCACCGAAAAATTGGGATGCTTGATTTTTCGCGCGCGCGCGTGATGCAACCCGCGCGCGCGAAATTTTGAGAGACCCGCAAATTCCGAGGTGGTCTCGTCCCGAATTTCCGGATGTGGAAGAGACCTTTTTCAAATTCGAGGTGGCCGACGCGTTTTTCCTGGAAATTTTGAAGGGTGACCCACCGAAAAATTGGGATGCTTAATTTTTCGCGCGCGCGCGTGATGCAACCCGCGCGCGCGAAAATTTGAGAGACCCGCAAATTCCGGGTGTGTATCATGATTACACTGAATGATAAATCAATTCGCTGACGCTCGCGCAAAAGGTCATCGGTCAACAGTCCAAAAAACATAGATTTAGATCGACGTCGCACTGATCGACGCATTGACCAAATTCAAGCAGGAGTTCGAAAAGGTGTACGTTAATCTTACATGTGTGGTTACGCAATGATCGGAATCAGATAAAGTTGACGTATATGATACGAGCATCGCACTTGTGCCCGAGAAATTTGATCTTAAGGACAAGCAACAGATATGTAAAAGTTGACGACTGTTAGATATTCAACTTTAAACACGCCTTCTTCATTCATCGCATTTGTCGGTGTTCGAGCGCGTGCCTCATCTCTTCAGCGAAAAGTTTGTACGCGTCTTGCGCAATTCGCTTAGAACAAAATTTTAGCGGTGGATCATCTTGCGTGACGAACGCAACGCCGCTGTCGTTAGACCCGACAGCGAACGTTCGAAGTTGTAAGCGCGTAACGTTGATTATATAATCGACGTAAAGAGTGAGAGTGTCACTTGTCGAAAATGCACTCCTAAGAAGATATCCTCTATATATGCGAAGACGCGGACGATTCGTGCTAGCTTTGGCCGGTTCAACACGACGATGCCGGATCTCTCTCAGAATCACTCGTCGACGAACGATAGTACTTATTCTTTTGAAAAAACCACCTATGCCGAAAATAAGTGCATATCGCTTTGTTACCCTTCCTTAGGATACGCAATTGCGATGCAAAATTTACACAACGACAAGTATAACAAAAAGGACGTTATGCTCACCAGTTTGCTGTCCATGACGATGGCGTTCTGTTGTTTTCCGTGTCCCGCTTATGCGGTGATGCTCTGCATGCTGCGTCAACGCTTGGAGTTGGAAGACAGTGTGTGCGTGAGTTGGTGGTGCGCGCTATGCTGTTCGTGTATCAGCGTTATGGACGCTTTGGATAAAACTTCGAAAGAGAGATATTTCGTAAATGATTCGAGAGGCCAATCAATATCTGAGTCATCTTCGACAAGCCACAAAATGCCCGTGTCGAGACCTCCCAAGGAGATGCGCATGCAAAAAAACGCCTATCGCACGTCGGTAAAAATCAACGTCATCTGAAAGTCTTGTATATGTTGTGGCGGTGATACTAGAAGTTTGCGTTGTTAACACGTAACGCTAAGCATGCAATCGACGTAAAAGAGTGAGAACACCACCTTCGTACGATTTTATATAGTTTCGTATTCTTATAATTGTGTTCGGATGTATATATACTCCAAGCTATAACATTACCGAATTGGCGCTATTTTATTAGGTTGTGCATGCATCTAAGCAAACGCTCGTCGGCGCTATCTCTTCGAGATCGTCGGCGAATGTTGTGTGAGAGCGGTCACGCGCGATTCGCATCGCTTCCGATGCCCCGCGAGCGTCATTTTCAATGTCGTACTCAGTTTCAGTGATGAGCCATCGTAAAATGTGGACGTGTCCATACATAGCGCTCGTTTGCAAAATGCGGCAAGAAGCGGCTTCGAAGATCGACATGTCCCTCCCCGAATCTACGATGCGTTGATGCAGCGTCCGAAGCTGCGCGTCGTCTCCTCTTCCGACGTGATAATTTATACGGCACGCGTAACGACGCTCGTCGTCCTGCAGAACATGCTCGCACACGTAGTCGAGCATCCTCTCCGAAGGAATTTCGAGGGTTTGTAACTCTTTTTCGGAGCACGCAAATCCGCGTCGCGTCAAATGGTGAACCATGTCGATGTCGTCGGAGCCGATGGCCTCGATGATCATGACAGATCTTCGGATAAAAAAAGCCCCGTGCGTGTCGCGATTGCACACGCGATCGACGACGTTCCTGTCACGCGTTCTTGTCGCGAGCGAGAGCGTGCGATCCGATGCCGGCGGTAGCAACTTCCACACTCCGGCGTCCGCGTTTAATCTCAGCGACGCGGCGTGCAAAAGGTCCAAGGGGCATCCCAAGTCGAGGGCTCTGCGAAACGTTTCGTAGGAAAGTGCGTGCGTGTCTTCAAGCCCGTTCCACAACGCTCGCAGGGAAAACAGCGGACGGGCTACGTCATCGCAAACTTTCCTTGCTCCTTTGCAGCATAATCGAATAGTCGCGAGATCCGTTTCTGCCAATAAGGACCGTTTTTTGCTTCGCGCGTGCATGAGTGTGTCGATGACCAACTCCATACGACGCGACCATCCCGACCGGCGAGGACCCGACATCGAGATTTCGTTCGCAACGGTTCGATGCGACGCCGTTCATCGCGGATGGCGCGTTCCGTCACATTCGATCGATGCTCGCGCTACGAAGATCGCGACCGGGATTCGCCACGATCGGCCACGGTTTGGTGTATGCTCCGTATATAGAATGCGCGTCGTCGTGCGCGAATTTTATGGGTGAGCTTGCAACAAAAGGTCACTTCTTCTTGGTACGAAGCTGCGCGTTCTCGATGCGTGAGCAGCGCCTCGGTGATCGCGTCACAGAGTGTTCGCGAATTCTCGTCCAACTTACAACATGTGCGGCGAATGCTACGTTCGACGTTGGCGCGATTCACAACTGTTACAATTGCAAACAGCAACGGAAGAATCAGGTGAATACATAAAAATACGAGGTGTCTAAGGCGCACATTTTGAACCGCTAAGCTTGAGAACAAGGTGGAACGTGGTTACTAATTCTATGCCAAGATTCTCGAGCGTAAGCACGGTCTCTTCGTACGCGATGGTCGCCTCGTTATTAGCGAGCGCCTCGTCCGACCACCTTTCTGAGTGTTTGGGATGCCCGCGTTCCTGGAGCAGCCGGCGGGGCGTTTGTCCGTACTAGATCTTTCTTTTGTATAACAGGCGAAGTTGAACGAGAGGGCTTTCACCGAATGCGGAAATCTGCCGGGCCGCATCGCGCATCGTGGAGTTTTTTTCGACATGTAAATATTCGTATTAATGGCTACAAGGATCAACGTTACGATAGTTATATAACTGGACCTGATCAGATTGAAAATAGGAAGCTTTATTATGTTTTTTAAGTTTTGACTCAACATAAGGGGTCGATAATTATACCATCCTGCGAATCCCTTTGGATTTTCGCATCTTACGCGCGGCTACAGCTTTAAGAACGCGATCGTTGCGCGCTTTGCGCCACAATGCCAGCAAACATGGTTGTCAACATGATAAACTTCTCGCTGTAAGAAGCGGTACGACTGGTCGCGCGGCTCGAAACAGCAGGTGACAATAACGATACCGAAATATACCGGAGTTTAGCTTGGCTACCTAAAAGCTTTTCGACCCGTGCCAACAGGGCTTCCTCGGTAGGCTTTGCAAATCCTAAAATGGTTCGGCTTCAAAGGTGATCCAGTCACGAAAACTAACCGGCCACTAGTGCAATATGCATCCAATGCACGCCGTCGAGCTGGAAGCTTCGCGTGCGCGGTATCAGCTCACACACTTCCATCCGGTTGTGGGAAGGGCTGCATATCGCAGGTATCCAATCCGACTTGGCCTTTGGTCAAAAACAGCAAAGCGTCGTTCCCGATTTTCAATCTGCTGTTTAATCGTTCGTTCTCGGTTCTCGTGATCTCTAACTGAGTCAGCGCCGTTTCCAATTTGACTTGACAGCTCGATAGATCTCCACGATCGAACTGCTTGTGTTCCTCAGCAAAGCCGCCCGCCTTCGAGCAAGCCTCTTTTTTCGTATTCGAGGTTTCGTTCTCGCCGTTTTTGCCGTAGACCTTGGTTCTCAGCTGCACGTTCTCGGATTTCATCGTCTCAAGCTGAAACGATATCATAGCCAAGTTGTCTTCGAGATCCTTGAGGCTTCGCGTGGTTTTCTCGACCACGCCGGACTTGGATTTCTTCTTGCGCCCTCGTGCGGCAAAACTCGATGTAGCAGGTCGAACGGCCACCTCGTCAACGAAAGAGGACGCGAGGGAGGAAGACGCTTCGTGACGAGCCTCGAACGTGCTTTCCTTTTCGTCGCCCGCCGCAACGCGCGTGCCGGGCTCCCGCATCAAGCGCTTTAGCCAAGCACTGAACAACCTGCGCTTCCGCGTCATGTTAACCGAGCGCGTGGCGTGGATCCTGCGCTGCGTAGCGTTTCGAGTCATGGTCATCCATGCTTTAAAGCAGACCCCTCGTAGAAAGCTCACCCATCGCGATTGCAAGGACGTCAATGCGAAGCTGCGGTGCATGGTCTTTGTTAAAAAGACGCGCGTGCAGAGTTCGTTGTGTAAAATGTGAGCTCGGTCTCTCGTCCTTTCATATTTATGCGCTTCGATGCCAGCTCGTTCGCCGGTCTAACGTTCGATCGCGAACGACGCGCGAGGAAGCGGGGACGGCACTACAAACTTTTGAGAAAAAACGCATCGGTCATCTCGAATTTGAAAAGAGGCCTTCCCAAATTCCGAAAGTCCGAGGCGAGACGCCATCGGAATTTGCAGGTCTCTCAAAAGTTTGCGCGCGCGCGTGTTGTATCACGCGCGCGCGCAAGTACTCAACCACCCTATTTTACGGTGAGGTCGTCTTTAAATCTTCCAAGCAAAAACGCACCGGTCATCTCGAATTTGAAAAGAAGCCCTTCCCAAATTCTGCAAGCCCTGAGGCGAGACGCCCTCGAAATTTTCGGCAAGCGCGAATACTTTGGTTAACGATGATGATAATATAACACTTGCGCTGAGAATGATATCAGAGGCGAGAGTACGCTGTAAGCATCATCGTAGCGCACCCCCAAAGCTTCGTCCAGGTCATATCGACCTAGTAACCCGCGCCAAAGCAAAACTACGCTCTGTGGCGAGTACGATACGGCGATGTCGTGCGATGCTATTCGTGGCAGTTCGTTGAAATATGCATCATACAAACATCGAACAAACAGCGTTCGTAGCGAATGCTTACACAGGTGTATATGTTTTCAAAACAAACTGAATTGATAAGGTTCGATGCGCTATATCGAGTCACTGATCCGACTTCGAAACGGCACGCTCAACGCGGCTTGCGTAATTTCGTGCCCCCCTCTTCCTGATAAACGGCGATTCCTGAATCCTCGCCTCGATGGATGGAACGCTCGTCCGTTCTTCTTCGTTTCTTGCTCGCGAGGTGAATAAGAAGCGGCGTCACGGACTTGGACGCCTTCGCATCGCCTTCGGTAGAATAGGTCCTCGCCAAGGCCATCTCCGTGTGATACCTCGTCAAAGAGCTCAACGCCGAAACGTGGAAAGCGACGTCGCTGACGACTGTAACGAACTCGATCATATCCGACAGAATGGCGAAGTGCAAAGCGCTCCCTCCTTCGAAGGTGGTCTGGTCTAACCAACACGATCTCATCATGTCGACATGTCTCTCTGCGCCTCCGTGTATCGCCGTCTTGTTGCCAATTTGTCCCGTCACCGGCGTTCTTATTAGACGAACGAGCTGGTCGTACATCTTATTGAAGGCGGTCTCTATCTCGTGATCCGTGGCCTTTCGAAAGCAATCGCTCTCCGCCAAACTCGTCGTAGAGGTCAACTTCTTTACGAATCTGCAAAAGTTTGCGAAAATGCTCGCGCCTCTGGTACGGGCGCGTGGATCAAACTCCGACACCTTCTCGGTGGGCACCATGTTACTCGATTGCATCAAACGAGCGACCTCGGTGCTCACGAGCTGTTGGTCGCTCCATTCCGAAGCGTATCGCACGAGTAGCGCCATAACGTGCCTCTGAGCAAAAGCGGTGCGAGCGAACTCTGTATCGTCCGCTGTCTCGCCAATCAGCGTAAACAGATTTTTGACCATCCAAGCTCTGTGCGAGTCCCTTTCTTCTGACGCGCTATTGATACCCGTGAGGCGCGCGTGTTCGTCGATGCGACGAAACGCCATGCGTAAAATCTCGTATCCCGCGTCTTCATCGTCGCCGATCCATTCGGATATCTTGCAAAGAACGTCCGACTTGATGTTCAGGTTCCACTTGCACCAAGAAGCTTTTACATGTGAAGGAAGAAAGCACAAAGCGGTTTTGAAAAAAACGAAGCACAGGTCGACGTGCAGCGCGCGACTGCCCGAGATCTCTGACTCGAAAGTTAACTCCGTGCTGCATTGTACGAGATACTTCAGTTGAAGGGCCGTCGCGTCGATGAAGTGCGTGTATTCTTGCACTTGCATCGATTGCGCGTTTTCCGAGGTCACCTTGAAGTGCGCACCTTTCGTGGCATGATCGTCTATGATCTTATTCAAAGCGTACCGATCTTCGCGCAGTATGTTTTGATCCCGCTGCATCATCTCGAATAGCAGCTCCGCCATCTGAGCACGCCTCGGCTCCGTCACGTGTTGGTCGACGTGAACGAGCTTGCACACTTGCGCGTACACAGCAAAGTAAAAAGGGTCGCGAACATTATCGATACCGTCGTTTATCTTTTTAAAAGCGCACTCCGCGACCTTATATAAAACGGACACGGGTTCGTGACTGAAGTCGCGGTCTTCCCGCAGTGCCTCGAGCACGCATATGGCGACGAATGCGGGAATAGTTTGCTTGGGAATAGATTCACAAGCCATGAAGTTGTTCGTTCTTCGCTCTCGCTTGTCCGAGGTGACTGACAACGATTGTTCAAGATGAAGGTGCCTCGGTTTCTGAGAAGTTGTGAGCGCGAATGCGAGCTTTATGCTACAAACGACGAGTTATTCGACACGATCGCGAGACGATCGTTCGATCGAACGATTATCGCGCGCGCGATAATTGCGAATCGTCGCAGTTTTTGGTGAGCACCCTCGAACTTCTCTTGACGTCGAGACCGTCGGTGCTTTAAGAGTGGTTTTTTTACTTCCGGTAGTGTCGTTTTCCAAGATCGTATTTGTTAAGGGCTGCTACTCGACAACTGTTGATGTCACGTTCCTGCACTCAGATTTAGCGACGAGTGCCTTGACGTGTTTTACATACGCAGTTCTCGTTTCCGTGACATAACCTCCACTTCGTGTTGTAAATACTGTATGTATCCATCAAAATCTGTTTTTATATGTGTGGCGTGCTTGGTATAGCCACCTTCAAATCTACACTTATTTCCTTGCAACGCCATGCTATCCGTGAGATTTAAATATTGTGCCATAATGTTATACAAGTTTTCAAAACGTTGAACGATTTGATCGACGTCTCCGGGCAAATTTTTAGTCGTCCCATAAAATGCCTCCTGCTTAGCCGCGTGATATAAGAGTTCGCAAAAAGCTGTGAATTTTTTAGACTTCTCGGTTGCGTCGCGGCTTGCGTACATGGCAATCGTGTAGAGCGGTTCCTTGGGCGGCGTATTTGGATCGACGGGTGCACGCCGTGTCGCGTGAATCGCTGTTGTGATGACCGATCCGATATCGGTTATCCATCCGCATCCTTGGTGTAACGCTGTTTCGATGAATTCTTTTACGACGTTCTCGTCGAGTAATCGCGCTTCGTATGTTTTGTAGAAAATTTTAAAGGTTCCTTTTATATCTTTCATTGAAGTTTTTATTTTGTTAAGATTATCCTTTGAAGCCGTTTTTTTCGCATTGTTGTTCATATCCTCAATATACTTCATACCCATTGCCGTCGCGCATATGCAAAAATACGGATTAAAGTTCTTATCGATAACCACCGTCTGTTCAGTCAAGCCACAAAGTATATCCAAATAAGCGACAGCCACCTCAACGGCGCGATCGCGTACTTCTTCCGACTGGTTTAGAAAATATGGTAAGTGCTTAAATACTGGCATTTCTGGCCACGTAGTGAGCGAGGTATAGTGTATCGATTCGCGTATACTCGTAAGCTTTTGGCCGCCTTTACTCGATATCGCTTGAAAATAACCAGGGCTTGAGACGGATCTCTCGCCTGCCGCCTGTGGCGCGGCGTCTGCTGCTACATGCACGGACGTCGCGTCATCGTTGACGAGAATGTCCCCAATTTCTTCAATCCAGTGACGATCATCGACGGACGGCTGCATGATTATGACGCTTCTTTCATACTCGTGTACACCATATGTTTTGAGCGTCGTTATTCGGAAAAGATCGTCGGTATCAAATCCTGTCGGAAACATGATCGGATCAACTTGCCGATTTGAAGCTTTACGAAAGACGCGCCAAACGTAAAGGACGGTGACGCATATATACGAACGCACACGAAAACGCTTTCTTATCTTAGCGCAAAGTTTGCCGATCGCCCGCCGATATTTGTGACTCAGGTTTCGATGAGCATTTGATATTGGATACGACGCGGTTCACGACCTTCTTGCTGCTAAGAGCGGTCCGCGACCCGTCACGTTTATCGAAACCCGACCCCTAACAGTGACGAGATGTTTTTGCAAGCAGTGAGAATCGGAAGGTGTATTGTGGAAGTGAGTGTGTCGCTTTGATCAATTACCCGTCCCTGCGGAAATTATCTTTCAAGAGTTCATTTTCGACGAGCAGGGAAATTTAGTGGAAGCGACGTACGCATTCTTTACATCGATTGTATAATTGTCGTTGTGTGATCACGATGCGAATCGCCAAACATCGCTTCGAAAACATATACGCGTTTTGCTTGTAAAGCAGGACTCTTAAGCACCGAATCGTCGAATCGCCGAAAAAGAGAGGTCGAGCATGTACGCGTTTCGCGAGGAGAACGAGCTGCTCGAGAAACGTATGACATGTCTTTTTCTGCGTCGATCGGCGTTGATTTGAGTCCACAAATTTCGACGAATACCGCGCGAAAGGTTTCTGGCGTCCTTCAGTACGTATAATCTGCGTGGCAGTTCCGCTGTGGATTGCACCCAAAGCTGCAAGCGTCCCTGGCGGTCTTGGTCATACGCTCGTTTAAATAGTGGATGATCCGGTCCACCCCTTCCGTCTTGTCCCATATGGAATCGATATCCAACTCTTTCAGAATCCTATCGCATTCCAAGCCGATACCATCCGCGGAGTACATGATGCATACCGCCGGCTTATTGTTCGTTTTTCGTAATGCTTGACAAAATGCCACCCCGTCCATCACAGGCATCGATTTATCCGCCAGCAGAGCGTCGAATTTGGTTGTGGCGCATTTGAGCAAGGCGTCCGCGCCATCGACCGCTTCGGTAACTTCGTAGAGCTTAGTCCGCGTCAGCTTGCTTTTCAAAATCGTTCTCTGTACCTTGTCATCCTCCACCAGTAACAACTTGAACACGCCCGGTGGTGTTGCTTCGGTAGCTCGCGTCTCCTGCGTTGCTTGCGCGTCGGCGTTTGTACCGGCGATGTCGATTGTGTAATCGGGTTTCTTGTACGGCAACAGGAGTCGGATTCGAGTCCCTTTCGCAACGGTTTGGCGATCCGGATTATCTGTAATCTCGAGTCGTCCGTCGACTATGTTCAAAAACTGTTGTGTCGTTGAAAGTCCCAGACCCATACCCCCGGAGCCACTCTGCAACTGTATTCGATCTTTGGTAATACTCGCACGTTGCGCGTGCGGTATTCCCTTTCCGGTGTCATCTACATCGATCGTTAAGTACTGTTGTCTTACCGACACCCTCAAGCGAACATACCCGACTGTCGTGAACTTGATGGCGTTTGACAAACAATTCTCTACGCATCTCATCGTCCAGTCTTGATCCAGGTACATCCAGTCGTGCGGGTTCAACTCATTTTCATACCGAAACTCGATCTCCGGTAAGATGTCGAACATCGGTTCGTATATGCTGCGCACATGATCGAAATAAGACTTCAAGTTCACAACCTTATAATTGGGTGATATTTCCGTCATATCGATGGTAAGAATTCTGTTGGTCAGTATGCTGGACATCGTTTTGATCATGCCGGTCTCGTCTCGAATCAGCGACTGAATGCAGGCGATCGGTGTTTTTAAGTCGTGCATCAACCTCTGATAGCTTCTCCGTTGGTTTTGCAGTTGGGTGCGGTTCTGCGCGAACACCTCATACGCGAGTACCGACGTCAATACGAGGACGAGGTATACTGATGAGCACGAGCGCGAAACGATCGATAGATTTTTCAGATAATCCAAGGCGTCGATTGTGTTCGCCTCATGCTGACTCGTAGCCGACCGTATCAACACTTGATTTTCTTGGAATCTGAATCGTATGAGGTTCGTGTAGGTCACTTCTTCCGGTGTGAGTTCAAAATAAAATATTTTGATGAACGCACGGATCGCTAGCCTATCGTTCCCTGCAGGGTGGTTCAAAAAGTAGGTGTGGAATTTGTTCATTAATCCATACATTACGTCATCGGTGTAATCGGAAGCCAGACAAAAAGATATATCCGTCAAAAACGTAACGTTTTGCCAGTGCAAGTGGCGCATCGCAATGCTGCTCGATGATTCAAGCATAGAGTCGAAATTCTTCGCATCGAGCGCATCGTAGTAAGACAGTTCGTGTAGCAGGTAGACGACATTTATCTGACTCAACACGAACCCGCAGTACGCATTTGACTGCATGGCTGTTTTACCAATAGCATCGTGTTCTTCGTGTATTTGTTTTTGAGTTTTGATATGTAAAGTGGTGTTGTAAACGGACTCGATGGCAAAAAGTACTACGTAAATCGAAAGGCATAGTAGGGACCCTTTGAATGCGTACAGCATCCTGTCGCCGTGTTGCGTACGACTTAGCACGCTATTTATACGTGCACTGCACTTCGTTCGAGATGCCAACGGACTGTCGCCGTGTGTGACAGTCGGGTCGATCATCGTCGCTCTACGATGAGATTTACATGTTTCTCGTTCTCGGTAGCCCGAATCGTCGACGATTGTGAAATTTTCGACGTCTGTTTAAGAGACTCGTCGTTTTTTGTTTGAAGGCACGCTTCGAAGACGCTCGGAGCGTTCGCCGCGCAGGTTATGCCTCCATTCTTGCACCAATGCTCGTATGAGCAAGCTCGGAACCAGATGCGCCCGTTGCGCCGTCGCGACGCCTTCGGAACGCTTGTCGCCCAAAGAACTTCGAGTGCGCTGGGCGGTCACGAGATGCTTTCCGTGCAACGCTTTCGATTGACAAGGGGTGTGCATGTTGCACATCATAAATCGGACATTTTCTGCGTTTGTCCAGATGTTTGTCATCTTTTTATACAAAAATCCGTATCGACAGTAACAGCACACACGTTCGAACGGTTTCATGCTACGCATGACTGGGCGATGGCGAAGCAGTCCACCATCCGCCGGGTTTTCTATGTAAAACCGCGATGGCTTGAAGTACTTTATGATGTCCAGCGTACGGCGCACTATTCGGTCGGCCGATTCTAAGTTTCTCGCCCCGCGCGAGTGCGCTTTGGAGTATTCGGTGCATGGAGGCGAAGCCCAGATGACGTCGAAGTATCCGGCGGGGTATCGGTCGTACTTCCAATCCAAGATGTTCACCGTGATGTCGGCTTCGCATCGTGGACACGCGTCCAAAGTGGTCACGCGACATTCCGGCGCGAAGGCTTTCATAGCATCGGACACGGATTTCGTGCCGCAAAAGAGGTCCAGCACGCGCATTTTTCCAATTGACGCTTGCGGTAGGCGTGCACTTCTTAAGTTATTACGCGCGTTCCTGTACGCGCGCGTATATATACAATCGCGCACACGCGAACGAGTGAATATCGGACACGGCGTCCGTCTCGTGGCGAGATGAATGGGGACGGCGTGCACTTGGTACAAATGCGTGCACACTCAAAAACGCGGAGTCCGTCGAAATCAAGTGAGAAATACAAAAAAATCTTGTATGGTTCGATCTCTTTTGTGGCGGTCGTCGCAATTATCGCTCTTATCGTCGCAGCCGTGGCGATGAACGACGTCAACGACGTCGACGACGATTCGGACTTCGCGAAGGCTTACGCGCGAACCGAGGTGGATACTCTAGACACCGAACTCACGAAGAAATTGGAAGCCGTCGACGATGACGTGGACGCGTTGGCGAGCGAGTTGGACGATTTCGACGCGCGTATCGACGAGATGAATCAGAGCGTCGTCGAACTGCGAAGCGAATTGTCGGAGTGCCATTGCGATGCCCCCCATCCACCTCCTCCTCCGCCGCCCGCTTCCTCTGGAGGAGGAAGCACGCCCTCGTCGACCGACACGCAGCCGATCTCGCCGTACTACAACTTCATCGTGTACAATCGTATGAACGCTCGCGACGGCACGCTTACAAAGGGTATGCCTCTCGGCTACTGGGTGAAGTACGACTACTGGTGGGATCTCTATCCGTTCACGAAAACGCGAGACCTCTCTCCGTGCGAAAACGAGACAGCGGCCCAACAGCGATTCAGCGACATCTCGCAAATCGTTCTGCAAGAAAGGTCCATCAACCTGTACGATTCCGCTTGTATGTTGTCCGCGTTGGGAATCCTATACGCGGACGCTAACGAAGGGGCGCGAGAGGCGCGCGAGTACGGCGAGCAGTGGATCGGGTACCTGCTAAACTTGGATCAATCCTTTCCGGCATTCTCGGAGGTTAGTCGCGAAAAGGATCATAGCAACGGTCTGTACTCGATACCGGTACAGGACCGGAACATTCCATTCACCGACGCCAACTGGATGTACGGCAACACGCGATCCAGCGTGTCTCCCAGGTACGCCTACTATTACCGCGAAGTGATGGAGCGATACCACACCGACGCCATCCCGAACGAGTGGTGCGCGGTTTATCAATCTCAGGACGAGACGTGGAAGAATTACGGCAACCCGAGGTGCGGAGAAGAAGAGTGGCACAAGTACAACTCCGTCGACGACGCGCACGCGTCGAACAACCAACTGGTGTACATATACGACGACTATCGCCCAGTGACCGGAGAGCACGTGTGGGGAAAAATATTGGGCCCTCTTATTTTTGACGAGTACGTCGGAACGGGCAAGGGGATGGAGGTTGCGATGAACGGCATCGTTTCGCTTCGCCTCATGATGACCGCGTTGAAGAACGCCTCGGACGCCAACAAAACAGGGCACGTGGTTTACTATCAAGTCGCTCCAGGACATTGCGTCGACGGCGACGCCGCCGACGATTGCGAGCGCGCGAGCACGTGGTCCACCGAAAATCTAGCTTCCACCATCGCCTCCGTACGAAGGATGCATCACATGGTCGGCGAGGATACGGTTCTGAGCGCGTACGTTCACGAGAACATCACCTTCGGAGGTACCGGCAATCCTTCCAGCACGCTCCTCAAACCGTGGCTGGACGAGATGCAGCAAAATCTGACGAACGGGTTTATTAATTTCTGTTATCTCGAGGAGCTCACCGTAGCCGCCAATGTCAACGGAGGCACTTCTGGCGACGAAATCGCGTGCTCGCCGTGCGTCACGCAGGGCGGCAATGTGCACAACACGGACTTTTCCTCCGTGTCCTCCGTGGACGAAGCTCACGCTTACGACCTGGAAGGACACAACACGCTAGCGGTGGACGTTTTTACGTGGGGGCTCTCGGTGCTCGCGGCGGACATCGCCGAAGCCAAAGGGTTGGCAGCACCTTGGAAGTTGTGGACGCAGGTCCGACAATACGGTGGTGCGTGCGAATTACTCGACGCCCCATGCTTGCTTGCGAAGCGTAGCTACAAGCAATCGTGCGTGCTGCGCGGCAGGCGTTTTGTGTCGCGTTCGTTGACGGGTTGTGACCGCGCGGTTCGAATCGGTTTGCAGGCTACAATTACACGAAAATCGACGGCAGCCACGAAACGCTTTACGGGGTGGGATACACCTACCCCAACGACGACGTCGTCAGCGGCGAGTGGACTCTCGGAGCGGTCTTCGCGGTGCGTTCGATGTATTATAACGTTTACCAAAAATGCGGTTGTACGCACGATTGCGCGTACGACGTTGAGGTTGTATACAGCACCACGGGCAAAACCTACGACCGAGCATCGTTTTGTGCGATGGTAATCGAAGAACTCAAGCGGGATGAGGCCAACATGTTGTCCACGTTATACGGCGACGAGCTGTACGTGACGGTGCCCGACATGGGCGCCACCAGCATCAACAATGGGCATAAGGTGAACAAGACCATGACCGCCGTAAACTACGCCAACCGCAAAGGCTACGATATTCCCTTCGGATGGAAGGCCGAACAGATGCCATCCATGGCGTCGACCACTTGGATGCTCTTTCAGGAGAGAGGCTTCAATCCGATGGACATGCGAACGCCGTATCAACCGTCGTTGCAAGACGATTGAGTGTCGTGATTTCATTCGCCCGTTGTAACCCATAGGTGGCGCAAATTAAATAACCAAAAAACAGAAGGGTGTGTTATCTTTATTCTCGATTCCGCTAATCGTGAAAGCGAGTTGATAAGCCTCGAACTATAAAGAGTTGTCCCGGTAACAAACCGTGCCTGTGATTGACATTTCTGCGATTGGGTGAGACGGTTTGGTATATCTTCATTTTAAATCCGTCTTTAATAACTTTTAAACCAGAATCTAACTCGATTCCAATAGAAATTATCCATACGGCGGATCCATACCGTGGCGAGATGCACGTCTTTCTTTGTCGCGAAGTCGAAGATCGTGGGGTCTCTCCGGAAATGCGTGGCGGCCGGAATTTCGAGTGTCGACTTCGGTGGAAAATCATCCGTTTTTTCAGTGCAGGGCGTTGCATTAAAACGCGCGGTGAATCCAAAAATTGCACCCGATGAGGATCGGCACCTACGTTTTTGATGGCCCGGTTATGACACACCTTTAGCGGAGCAGCAGGCCTCTTCGGCGCCGTGTCGGCTCATCATTTAAAAACTAGCTTAGGAATTTCTTCGATTCTAGAAAGCGGTGGATCGAAGATTGAACATAACAAACTCTTCCAACACGCATGACGAAAAAGAAACGCGCGCGCGAACTTCGGAGGAGCTTTTTTATTTTGAAAGCCGTCCTAGGAGAGCCGATCGCTGAAAAGCAGCGCGCGCCGAGATTTCGACGGAGTGCGTAGCTCGTTTTGTAGAGGTCGCGTAACGTGACCGATCGATCGAACGTGCGGACGCTGCTTACTTTTCGGACTCCGAGAACTTTCGCCATTCGAAGTATGCCCGATTTCTCTGCGTTGTCGTGTCTCGCCTTCGGCGATGACGTCCGGGATGTTCCGCTGGAGGCCGATCCGCGTCACTGTCCACGCACTTGGTGCGGAAGGTACGAGCGCACCAACGAGTTGTCGTTGAAAGAGGTGGCCGCCGGTTGCAGAGACTGTGACCGCTCGATGGTACGCATCGACAACGTCCAGGTTCGTTATCGTCTGCCGGAGTACGAGTGCGCCGCGTCTCGCGCCCTTCTTCGACAGCTTCAACAACCTGATGTGCGCCGCCGCGACCGTGTGCACCTCTTTTGGCAGCGGGACGAGCAGACGCAGTACCTCGGCGCGCATGTCATCGTGAGCGGCGGGGCGTCGCACGTCGTGCTGCATCTACTTCGCGCACAGCCCGATCGCATGCACGTCGCTCGGCGCTCATCGCCGAGGCTCGATCAGCTTGCGGTCGAGAACCTCGTGCGGTCCTTGGTTCCGTCCGGACACGTCGTGCGCGTTGATGCCTCGGTGGAGGGATCCGAACCGGATCTCGGAGAAGCCGTCGATATTCGCGTGATGTGCGTGTGCAGCGCGGACGTTCGGCGTTGTCACCGTGTCACGTGGCGATTCCTGCTCCAGGACGACAGCGAAGAGGGCGGGATTCGCGAGTGGCGCCAGCGTGTTCGGTGTCGCGCTCTGCGTGACGCGCTGTTGCAGCGCGTCGTTCTGGTTCGAGCACGTGTCGACGACGCGAACACCCAAATCGTGAGTTTTCGGGACTTCTCCGACGACGACCTCGCTGAGCGCGAGCACGAAAGTCGCAATACGTTGCTCGACGCGCTCGCTTTCGACGCACCCGTGGCTTGGCGGGGCTAGTGAATACTTAGAGAGATCATCCGAACTGAAGATTCGCTAGTTTGATTTCAATAAGTGTCTATTTTTCCGAATGACAAAGCATAGTAATCACCACGGATCGACTTGTGCAGTTGGTGAAAATATCACTTGCGCGAAATGTCCACCAAATACAAATGAACTAAAAGAAATTATCGAAGCTTGCGATGCAAAGAGACGTGTGTCACACCGGTTCGTGATAACATAGACGCGAGAACCTTCTTAATTCGTTTGAGGGTGTTCCTTTACTGAGGTTACTATCGATGTCACATCTAGCGCTTTCGAAAAGCTTAATGTACGCGTATCTTCGGCTGTCGGTTTAATTGCAATTTTCCTTGTTGTGTATGTACCCGCCGATGTGCGGTCCTCATTGATAGATAACCACGCTTTGTCAATCGGGTACGTTCCTCCGGCGGTTGAAACAAAAGTCAGCTGTTTGGGGTGTTTCGAGATTAACGCGATTGTCAGAATTTGCTCATCTGATTTTTGCACACTAAAAACTGTAAAAAGATCGAGCAGTGTCTGCGTTGCCATATTTGGTTCGCAGAGAAAGTATGTGTCGCCGCTTATTTCTTTGAATGTCAAAAGATTTGAATGTAAACCGATCGTACAACTCAAGGGAAATTCAACGAGAATTCTTAGTTCGGCGAGTGCGGAATTGGATACTTCGTTATTACGGTGCAAGTTACATTGGTAGCGCACCAGCGTGTCGATTTCGTATTTCGGTGTTTGCCTATCTTGGTCGTCTTTATCGTTCAGCACGAGAAAATCGTACCACTCTTTGCAAGATATTTTTTCATTGCTATCGCATGCTATAACAACATCAGTTTGCCGTGCTTGTGCTTCGGCAACCCGCTCGGCGACGAACGTCTGGATGTATAAACCCAATACGGTTTTGTGGACAGCGTGTGCATCACCAAAGGGGTTGTGATAATGTAATGTATCAGGAAACCTATCTAGCCAGTTTTCACGTTGAACCACGCTGAAGAAACGATCACTCGATAAACACCACAAACAAACGAGGACGTTTAGACCGCCTTCGTGGTCTGTTGAGCAAGACCATGCTTTGAATACGTCGCGCACAAGTTCGACAGTCCAGAGATTTGGTGTGGATACGGATAGCGCGTACCCGCTTAAAACTATAGCAATGTAGTTTGCGAGTGTGCTATTTGTAGTTAACTCTGTTAAGAGATCGTACTGCGCATCATCCTTGGCGACGGATGAGAAGTTGTTTATACTGACAAAGACATCTGGCTTATCATATCCGACGCACCAACGTAAAAACTTGGCAAGACCGTCGGTGTGAGGAGGTAATGTTTCTGCATATTCTGTACCCCAGCCTTCTAAAAAAGTATCTAGAAGTTCACTTAACTCATCTTCAAACCTTTCGTTTTGCACGCTTTCTTTCATCACCTCGCAAAAATAGTCTGCGTCCTCTGTGGTTAAATCATTCGACGACTTCCCAAACAAAGCGCAAAAAATACGTACAAATCGTACGCTTATATCTGATGAACATTTTAAAAGAGCTCTGAAATGGTTTATAAGATTGTCAGAAAAGGAATTGTGTATGTGGAGAAAGCGATCTAGAAGGTGGCGCGAAAAAAAATTAAACAGTGCATGAAAAAACGTTTTTGTTGCTGGGTTTAACTCTTGTTTGAGGTCATCATGATCGATCCGTATGTTTTCTTTGTAAACATCAATATAAAGGTTGTCATACTTAACTGTATTATTATTTAGTGTTTGCGACAAATTTTGTAAATGCTCGAAGGCATAAAAATCCGCTGTGTACAATAGATCTATGTACGCTGCGTGCCTCTCAGCATCTAGATTTTCCTCAACGGCCACGAAATCTTGTTGACGTTTTCTTTCATTCGATATATCAAGGTTTGCTCTCACCGATGATATCAAATATGATTTGAATTTTATCAGCAGGTGTTTTAGTAGGTCACTGTCTTGCATAAATTGCAGATTTGTTGGTCCTCGCAGATGTGACCGTCCTCTTTTTGACGCCATTTTATTAGAACCGGTCGAGGATTTCAAAGCGTGGAGCTTTTTGAGGAGGTGCGACCGTCGACGCAGTTGGTTGTGTTGACCGCGGTGTACTGATGCACGATACGTTTCTGTGTATATTTATACATTTGATGTACTCGACGAACCTCTAAAACGCTTTTAGAGCGAGCGATTGTCCCGCGTGTACGTCACCGGCAGCCGGTTATGCGGCCGTGCTGTGACGATTGTTCTTGTTATGTAAGGGTCGCTCTTCGGTCAGTCTGTCGATTATCGAATGCACTTCGTTTTTTGCCAAGATTGCCATGTCGTCGGTTTCGGCAGATATGTGTATTTCCTGATCCGTCACGTGCACTCGGATACCTTCGTTTTGTATTTTTTTCAAGTTGCTGCCGCGTTTTCCTATGACGCAAGCAGGCTTGATGCCGCAGGGTAGAGGTACGATATATTCGTGACGATCCGGTTTTGAGTGCGCACTTTGGTGCACTCGGTCCGCGAGTGGTACAGATGAGCTCTCGGCGAGCGCGTCGTCATCAAGCGCCCGTTGTTTGAGTTTTCGATTCTGTGCGCGGTCCTGAGATTTCTGCCAATTTTTTGTTCGAGCGAGCAGCTGTCGAATGTGGTCTTTGGCTGTTTGCATGTCCGCGATGTTTTTAGTTTCGATTTCGACTTGACCGTCTTTCACCTTGACGAATGTGTTATCGTTTTGTAGATGCTTGATGTGGCGCCCGCGTTGACCTATAATGCACCCGGGGTCGACACCGGTGGGTATTTGCATGACGCAGCGGTGCGTGTTCGCTTCTTGGAAAGGCGTGCACGCTTCCACCTCTCGACGAACGCCGTTCGAAGGAATCGAGTAGGCGTCGTACGCGTGTCGCAAAGAGTAGTCTCCGTCTTCGCGACACCGACGGTTTCGATGGGATCTAGGCCGGTCGTAGGGGTGATATCGATAACAGGCTCTGCCCGACCAGTTCTCGTTGTATGGCCTGGACTCCGACTCTTCATAACGTGAGAACCATTGAATATCGTGATCCATCCAAGGCCTGTCTCGATCCCAGTGATGCGGTATTCCCGTTTGATACATCGAAGCTTAAGTGCAAGACATCGGACAACGTCGATACGGGCGAACGGCGTCGCGTGTGTATATATAGGCTCGCGATGTGCGTTCCGTGACGGTGACGCGTGAGTAGGACTGCCAGTGCCTCTGAGTTGAAAGGCAAAAATATCGAAGAGTCTCGAGCAAAAGAAGCGCGTTCGTGAGTGTTTGCGCAGAGACGAGTCGGGCGTGGGTTTGTGAGACGACGACGCGACAGACTGACCGAATCGACCGACAGGCTTTTTCGAACGAGCGTTCGTTGCGCTTCGACGGCTGATTTGACTCCGGTGTCGCCAGCGTACATATATACGACAACATTTTATGCGACGACCGTCTTATGGGAGAAAGGTTTCTGCAAATAAATTCTCGGTCTCGGTGAGTATCATGTTCGCGTCGCACGCCGTGCCGAGCTCGTCCGCGATCTGCGCGGATGTTCAGTCGATATGCCGCGAGCGTATGACGCGTTGGGCGGACGTTTTCCAAACTTGATGCGCCAGCCGTTCGTGCGCTGAGAGCGCGGTTCATTTTGGCGAGGAAATATCGGTGCGAGTGATAATGAAGTGTCATATCATCCACCTTGTTTCGCAATATATTACATGCGAAGAATCGTGGCAAATGGATGTCTGGAACTGGAGCTATTGCCGAAAACGTGAAAATAAGTTCCTATACGACAGGCTCAGTAGGAGCAGTATGGCAATTCGCCCTTAAGCTTTAAGCCGGTGGTTAGAATTCGAGGGTTTTCTATATGTGTTATGATGATGGACTTTTGCGATGTATGCTTAGTCACCGACTGCCCGTTTGCTTTACCAATTATTGTATACCCATATTACCAACTACTTGAGACACCGCATGTCGTTATATGTCGAATATGTCCACTCTCGTATGCGCACATGGTTAGGACGTTTTTGATTTTACAGGCACGATTTTGGATTTAAATAAGTTCCAAGGATGATTCACCCGCACCGATGTGCGTTCATCTGCCTGTCGTTTTCTGTGGATTTATGCAACGAAAAATACACATATTTCACAATGTTTTCCATACGTAAGGGACACGTGTGATGATTTTTGCGATACTATCTCTGATAACAATTCTGGAGGGAAGCCCAGGGGTTGTGATTCGGCTGCGCTGTGCGAGCTGCAGCGTAGGCCCGATGGCCACATTTCGGTGCACAGGGGTTGAGCAGGTAGCTTAGGGTAATTTGCACGCCGGGGGCTAAGGGGGGGCGAGAAAAACCTGCGAAACCTTTGCAGGAATTTGGGGGGTTAGTCATAGAGGTCCAGAGGGGGGGCATCAGTGTGGTGGATGGGTGAACAGAGCCATATTTAAGATCTCTATATAAATAAGAAATTTGCTAAGCTGACTTAAAAGTCCTGTTTTCTTAAAATCGAGTGTTTACATACTTTGCCATCGCTTCTGGGCTAGATTTGACCCAGATACCGGCTTAAGGGTCAAGGTGTTAAAACTGCACAGAAGGTGCCCCGATTAAGAGAAGCATCAGTTGCAAATGGCACTGTCACAGTGTTCGGATGTGAGGAACTACCCTTGAATTAGTGATCGTTGCACGCCAACAATCGCCGACTATGCGCCGACCGACCGTGCAAGCCTCGAGAGCGCGTCGATGTGCGGTTGTGTCGGAGTGTCGGTGTCCTTTTCGCATTTGTCGCAGGAGCAGGCTATGGCGAACACCTCTCGTAAGTAATCGCGACGCTGCTGTCCAAGGATTTGCGAATCGACGTACGACACACAAATTTCTTCGCCTTTGCGAATGTCTCGCGTGGCATACATGCTCAATTGACCCTTGCCTGAGTCCACTTCGGATGGATAGCAATCGCTGTTAGGGTAGCAGGCGTGCTGTACACACCCCAATACGTCGTACATGCCTGTGAACGCACGGACGACGCCGATCAGCTTGCTGTCGGCGTATCGGGAACAACCGTGATGCACGCAGCGATCAATACACGAGGGAGCCGAGCTTTCGCACCGCGTTGTATCTTCGTGTACCCGGCCTCGCTGCACTCGACGTACCAACTTTCATCAACTTTTTGGTACGCCCCGCTCTCGACGCTCTGCATACAATGCGAGCAAACAATGTTGTACAGCTTCCAAAGCGTGGATCTTGATATACCGAACATCGTGGACAGCTCGGTCAGCCATCGCGCGTCTTGCGAGTCTCGCTCTCTGTCGACAACAACCGGGTCCCATCGTTCAAAAATGCTTTGAATGTCGGGATAGTGTGACGAGCGCTGCTTCGCGTCACAGCTCAGGTAGCCGAAGATCAAGTGCCAGTTCCAGTCGCGTTCGCAGAGACCGCTGCGCGCCCAAGGATTCTCCTCGAAAATCAACTCGTCGGCCGCGTACATTCGCGTTGCGTACACGCCGATGCGCGTTCGTCCAGCGACGACGACAAGGCCCGCATCAACCCCGAGCTCTTTGTTCGTGGCGCGAGCGTGCGCTACGTTCTCTTTCGACATTCGAAACTGATGCGCCGTCTATGATGTGTCCGGTGACAAATCCACGAAATACGCCGTGGCGGTGTCACGAGCTCGGAGTGCAAAAAGTGCCAATGCTGTAATGCTAATTGAACTCTTCCCTTGAATTCGATCGACCAGCGACAAACCGGAGCGCCGTGCACGATTTTCAACGAGGAACGACTAAGCAGGCGAACACGTATAAGAGCATCGATCGAAATTTGACGAGTGGTTAATCTTTCTTGCTCAGGCATTACCGAAAAACAAAATGGCCAAATTGCCTTGTCGAACGGCAAACAAGTTTGCTTTGTTGCCTGATGTGTTTGTTCACGCGATACTGCGTCATCTGCGGAAGCATTCCGATTATGGCGCGTTGGCAACACTTCTTGCGGTGGCAAAAACGAACGCGTTTCCTCGAGACGATGTAAGATACGAACTGGGTAAATGTCTGAACGAGTTGCCCGACGATCATGCATTACGTGGGAAAGTGGGCTGGTCGCGAATGGTTTTGAATTACTTGGCCGTATATCCAAATAACAGACTCGAAAAACTTGAGCTGCAAACAAAAAGAAATGTGCGTGATTCTAGTTTGAGCCTTCAAATCATCGTACAAACATTTCAGCACTTGCGAAGTTTGAACATCTCGAGGTTCGTGCATGTAGTCGACGCTGACTTGCGTTGGTTGGGAGAGCTTACAAATCTAACGTCGCTTAAGCTCGACAAGTGCACAAATATAACGGGCGCCGGGGTGAAGCATCTGAAGAGGCTTGCTGATTTGCAACTGGTTAGCCTCTCTGGGTGTCATCGTGTAAGGAACGACGGGTTGGAGCATCTGAAGGAGCTGTCGAAGCTTAGGAGCATCACGATCCAAAGTTGCGATCGTGTAACGGATTCCGGGGTGGGACATCTGAAGGGGCTTACAAATCTGATTGAGATCGACCTTCAGAATTGCTTTCGTATAACGGACGCCGGGGTGGAACATCTGAAGGAGCTTACAAATCTTGAAATTCTCAGCCTCTGCGATTGCTACGATGTAACGGATTCAGGGCTTCGGCATCTGAGACAGCTTAAGCAGATCAGAAGCATATCCCTCGCCAATTGTCGATATGTTACGGACGACGGGTTGGAGCATTTGAAAGGGCACACGAATCTCGAATTTCTCAACCTCTACGGGTGCTACCGTGTAACGGACGACGGGCTGCAGTATATAAAGGAGCTTACCGATCTCACAAGAGGCGCGCTTGCTGGGTGCCGAAATATGACGGACGACGGGTCGGAGCATCTGAAAGCGATTCCGAGATTGAAATCACTCGATCTCGATTGCTGCGAGGGTATAACCGACGTCGGTATCGAGCGTCTGAAAGAGCTTACGAATCTCGAAAGGATCAGCCTTCGGTGTTGCCATTCTATAACGGATTCCTCCGTGGGGCATCTGACGAAGCTTACGAATCTAAAGTCGATCAACCTCGATCTCTGCACTACCATAACCGACGGTGGGCTTGAGCATCTAAATAAGCTCGCGAGTCTAGAATTTATTCACCTCGGATCGTGTTTCAAAATAACAGATGTCGGTATAGGGCATTTGAAAAAGCTTACGAACCTCAAAAAAATCAAGCTCCAGAGGTGCGATCTTATAACGGATTCCGGGGTGGGGCATCTGACGGAGCTTGCAAATCTTACGCACATCCACTTCGGTGGTTGCATCAATATAACGAACGCAGCACTCGAGCATCTGAAGAGCCTCACAAGTTTAACATCGATCTGCCTCGACAAGTGCAATAATATAACAAACGTCGGACTGGAGCATCTGAAGGCGCTTACGAATCTGACGTGCCTCGAACTGTGTATGTGTAAGAAGATAAGCGATGCCGGACTGCAGCACTTGGAGGAGCTCACGAAATTGTCATTCATCGACCTCTCGTTTTGCAAAAAGATAACGGACGTTGGGCTTGAGCATTTGAAAAAGCATACGTCTCTGGTGTCGATCAAACTTTTTGCGTGCAAGAAGATAACGGACGTCGGGCTTGAGCATCTGAAGGGGCTTACGTCTTTAACGTCGATCGATCTTGCTAGGTGCAAGCGAATAACGAACGCCGGACTGCATCATCTAATGGGGATTGCGAATCTCACAGATGTCGTCCTTTATGGGCGCCTTGCATCCTTCAATCCTAATTGGGATCCTAATTGGGATCGTACCAGGTGATAGACATCGAACTAACCCTGACTTTTGAGCAAGCGACACTTTTTTATTTCGATCACAGAATCAGCATGAACACCCTGAAAGAATTAAGCAGGTTGTTATTAATGTGCAGATATTACCAATCCGATGTTTTGCAGATTTACTAGTGTGCGCGTATCCATTCCTAAAAAAACTCTGATAAACATGAGTCAGGGGATATCACCCACATGTAACTACGAGTTGCGTTGCAACGATGCAAATACGTGCACAAATTCACAGCATACTCGCGATGTTCGACTGTTCATTTGCAATATAGATAATATTACTCGATTTGTAGCTCAAGAACGCGCTCATCTTTGAGTCGTGTTGTGGATTACATCCTGTTCAGACGGTGCAGTTTCAAGTCGAAATTCAGAGGCGTGATAACAAATCCGGTCAACCATGCTTTGCCAAACTGATCGTCGAGTGCTTTGTTTACGAGCACGATTCCACCGATCAGTTCAGCTTGAAGCTCCACCAAGTTATCGTGAGACAGTGACTCGGTTTGCGAACGACCGCGAGCGCGGCAATCGAAACAGACAGTACGCTGAACGTAACAGGTCTCGCAGGCGTTCTTTCGGTTCTGGCGTTGCAGTTTCATGATATCCGAGCTCAAGGAAGCGCTTTTCCTAAACACCAGATGCGCCACGTTTAAGAAGGCCCGCTTCGCGTCGCCGTGTTCCAATTGCGGCCTACGGGAAGAGAATCTCAAAAAATCGCAGATGTCGCGAAGCACCTTCGCGCGCACCAGGCACAACGAATTCACCAAACTTGTTCGCTCACTGGCCGTCGAACTCGTGGCACATTTGCACACGACATTACGATAATGCTCGTCCACAAAGCTCATGCACTCTTCGAGAATCTTTGTCGGCATACGTTCGCATGGGTTCTCGGTATCGCATCCCCAGTTCGTCTCGAGAAGCTGTCGCAATCTGCGAGGAGATGATAACCTTGCGTCTTGCAAGGGAACTCCTTCCGAGCTCTTGAAAAAATTGACATAAAAGTGCTTGCACGTGAAGCTGAGCATGCGAATTTGGTAGGCGTTGTTGTTACAAAGTATGCGATCGTTCCAAACTTCCATAGGTACGCTCGCGTAGGTAACTTGTGTTGAGCTAAACATATTACTGGAAGGTTGACCCGGAATGAAGTTGTGTTCCGGTTTCTCTAAGTTTATACACTTTGCAAATTGCTTTGATGCCAACGCGATGCCGCCGTGTCGCGCGAATCGTTCGATCGACGATCGAACGATCTTATAAAGGTCCCTCTCTGCGATACGATCGCGAATGTATGGCGAACGGCGATCGAACTTCTGGCGTTTCGTTGCAAAGAGTCCACACTACGGACGGCGCCGTTCTCCTTTACTCGCTTCGCGACGCGCGATGGGAAAGACTGTAGCCAAATTCGGTCAGCGACGAATGTTGACACGTTGCATGGCAGAGAACAACCGGCGAACACTACGCGATGCGTGGGACGGGCGTGCTGAGCTGGTCGAGCATGTAGCGACGACGAAATTCGTGAAACAAAGCCGACAACGCGTGGTTTCCTTCGAGCTGCACGTCGTGCCGGAAATTGGGGATTTGAGATACCGGCCGTGCTCACCGAAACGTGGACTGGGTTGTGAGGCGATACGTAACATTCGTAGCTTATCTCCGACCATTCGCTGTAGGCATTTTTTTTGTGAAAACGACCTGAGGGTCGATGTGTTTGAAGAAGAAAGCAACACGGCAACTCTTTTTTTAAAACACACAAGCACCGTCGCCGAACTTTTCGAAACTTTTTATGATTCCTGTTATCCTACGAATCGTACAACATTGTGCAAGATGCAGCTTTTTTGCAACGGGATAAGTTTGACTGACGTTGTCGATATAAATTCTGTTTCTTCTGCTAGCGCTGAAGGTGGATGGAACAAGCTCTTAGGAGATTTGGGAATACTGGACGGCGATGAGTTTAGCATGCACGTTTGGAAAGATGCCGTCTGCGCGTCTTAGGTGAGTGTACAAAATGTTGAAGCGTGAATCGATGCAGCGCGTATTTTTCAATGTATGTTATAATCAGAAACTTTTGCGTAGCGGTGTAGTGAAGGTAAATACGACCGAGTGCCGGCTCGACAGCAAGTGACAAAACAAGTAGTTTGAGACGCACTTTTCTGATAAGTCG
Source organism: Cymbomonas tetramitiformis (assembly GCA_001247695.2). Lineage (NCBI taxonomy): Eukaryota > Viridiplantae > Chlorophyta > Pyramimonadophyceae > Pyramimonadales > Pyramimonadaceae > Cymbomonas > Cymbomonas tetramitiformis. The sequence goes on along the minus strand of LGRX02022860.1, from coordinate 178,117 downwards.
GTACTGATAATAATGTATAAACCAAAATAATACTGCTGTGTAAATAACGATAAGAATACCGGAGCTAGTGCTGGCTACTGCTGGCTATCGTGTGCGACAGAAACCATTGTTATCAGAGCTGATAATCGTTTGTCGGTAGGTGTCGAATTTCGAAGTTTCCGAATTGAATGCGTTACACAAATCCCACGATTCATCTGAAGAGGTTTGTCTTAAAGCGCTCTTTCTTGCATGTTTGCAGGCTGACTCGCCGAAAAATGGGAAGGTTGAGTTTTTTCGCGCGCGCGTGATACAACTCGCGCGCGCGCGAATTTTTAAGGCTTGCAAATTCCGAGGTCGTCTCGCCTCGGATTTTAAGAATACGAGAAGGCCTCTTTGAAATTCGAGATGACCGATGCGTATTTCTTGGAAGTCTGAAGGGCGACCCAATGAAAGAATAGCATGGTTGAGTTTTTCGCGCGCGCGTGATACAACTCGCGCGCGCGCGAATTTGTAAGGCTTGCAAATTCCGAGGTCGTCTCGCCTCGGATTTTCAGAATACGAAAAGGCCTCTTTGAAATTCGAGGTGACCGATGCGTTTTTCTTGGAAGTTTGAAAGGTGACCCCGCCAAGAAATGGGGTGCTTGAGTTTTCGCGCGCGCGATACAACCCGCGCGCGCGCGATTTTTTAAGACTTGCAAATTCCGAGGTCGTCTCGCCTCGGATTTTCAGAATATGAGAAGGCCTCTTTGAAATTCGAGGTGACCGATGCGTATTTCTTGGAAGTTTATGTGACGAAGCGGTCGTGAATTTGTAGGCCTGTTTTGGCAGTGATGATTTACCGATCTCATTCTTACGATGTAACGATGATAGGTGCGGCCGTTTCACCTGATCATGATGATTCTCCATTCCACGTGAACATGACAACCGTTCACCTTCTCCGCGATCGTCTGCCGTGTCCCTTCTTTAGTCGCGAGCTCTGCGTTTTTCTTACTTTTTGACCTCTAAAACCGCATTCCGACGTCGTCAAAGCCCCGATAGCCGAAACGTAGCGGCTTTCGCTCTTCGCACATCTCCGAGCGTTTTGAACCACCGCAAAATTCCTTCGGACGTTCAAAAAACTGATACTCCGGGCGCGATAGCCGTGATGGTCGATGTAAAAAGTGAGGAGATTTCTTTCACAAACATTCCGCGTCACAAAAAACCCAATTCTTGGTCAGTTTATAATCACACACGCACTGTGCATACCCCACAAATTTTGTACGTGTATTCGTATATATGCACTTCCGTGCGGTCCTCCTTGTTATGCGGAACGATGTCATCCACTATATGCATATGCAGCACACTCGTGTACACATATGTCGCATTTATGATGCAATCAAGACGATGCTATGCGGTGTCTGTAATGCTCGTGGGAGACTCCACCGATCGCGAGATGCTCAAAGACGTTCAGAGCAACGCGAGTTTTTGTCCCAGCCCCGTGGGGCTAAACTTTACGGAATGTTCTGACGTGACGGAGCACAGTCGCATGTGGCATTGCACCGGTCCACACAAAAACAAAACGTTGCACGTCCAGTATATCGCCAACATAATTCACTTCGGGGTCTCCAATTACCCGCCATACCACAAAGCGTGGCGTAACCATCGTGTGTCAGAGGATTGTTTTGCGGGTCAAGCCGCTGCACACCTCGATAGCGAGGTAACGGTTTACGCAGCCGTGGATAAGTTCTTGAAGTACGCACCGCCGTATTGCGACGTCGTCGTCGTGTTACACTCCGGTTTATGGGATGTGTATCGATATCGCGAGAATTTCGCGTCGACACAATCCGAAAAAGCGTGGATTGAGGAGTACACTCACAATTTGACAAGATATGTAGAAGGTACGTTCATTGAAGATTCAGTGTTTGCAAGGTATGAAAAGTTGTGGGCCTGCTTTGGCGGTGAGATTTTGAATACTGCACCGTGAAGACACGATAGCGGTGTTATATTCGATGTAAACAGTAAGAGTATTGCTTTCGCGTATGCCCTGCACCTACGGAAAATCAACTCTTAATTTTTGGAAGGTGCAGAAATTCGTACTCTCGGTTTGGCCATAGATCGCGCCGAGTTGTGCGACGCGATTGTGTGTCTGTCGAGGTGGCAAGCAGGTGTGCAAGCTATTTTTGAACGACGTATTATAAGTTCGCCCCGGAAAATTATGCAGAGCATTCTTGTGAAAACAACTCCTCTTGTGGACGACCCGGAGAACGCTCGACTACTTCACCTTATAAACGAGGCCAAACGACAAATGACGCCTAGATACCACATTTTCGACGCTGCGAGTATTTTCAAAAAAAGTGAAAATGTCAATGCTGTATACCTGAAAGATTCCATACATCAAAATTGTGCCGCGTCCGTGAGCATATTCGAGAGCATGCTGGAATATATCAAAGATCACAATCTGGTTTCCCATGACCCGAGTGCTCGATGCTGAAGCGCGGTACCATGCAAGAAAGGTATATACAGACGTTGGGCTTGAGTTGACGATGAAGGGCGATCCATTGAAAGAATAGCATGATTGAGTTTTTTTCGCGCGCGCGTGAACTTTCGAGAGATTTTGTTCGAAATTGATTGTCTTAAAGAACACGGTTTTGTGCAAGCGATACCTTTTTTTAAGTCGATTGTATAATTATCGATGCACTCTTTAAAACTTGTATGTGAAACAGGCCTACAAACAACTCTTTCAAAAAACCGAATTTCGATTGAAGTGCAGCGATTTTTCCGGCGAAGACGGTCGGATGCGGCGATTCGTACAAAGTAGGCGCGACAAAGCGATTGCCGAGAGAACCGCGGTAATCATCGGCGATTGAAACTTGATGTAACGTCGAAATGCCGTCGATGTTAAAAGCATGCATTTTTTATTCTCCTTTGGATTTCTGGCAAAGCGAAAAAGAGACTTCCAAAAAACGCGCGTTTTTCGAATCTGCCGCGCATGCGAAACATCGAGTTACCCCATTTTTTAGAGCGTGCATTGAAACGATTGCTTACGAAACGGATCTTAGCTACTTTCGAAGATGAATTCGTGGCAAATTTTACACATCACAAGGTGCAAGACCGTTTCATCAAACTCGGAAGATCTACCCTCTTCGAAGAGTTCAAAAGTTGCACGATAGCGCTGTCGCATGAGTATCTACCGTACGCGACGAAGCAGTGTTTCAGCATAACTGTCAGGTCTTCATTTTTCCTAAGGATATAATAGAATTCATTGGGGATACCATCAGCACCATCCTCAAGCAGTGGAGTCGATGACGAATTCCAAGTGGATGCCATGCAAGTCTCGGGTTTAAGTTGCATACCAACTCGACAATCGAAAGAAGCCTACAAACCGAGGCGCATCAAGCGGCGACGATATCTCTGAGAACCGCCGCGATGCTTTTTCCTCGACACGGTATGCCCATCAGGCGCTCGTGAACGTCACAACACCACACCGCCATAGCGGTCCACGCATCGACGTCTTCTCGCGGAGCTACGCTCTCTAGAGTGAACAGACGGTCATGGTCGGAACGCTTAACAAACCATCGACCGCGACTTCGGACGACGGCGAGTGCTTGGTTCAGGGTGCTCGCAGCCCGAAACCGTTCGATACGAAACAACGCTTGCATCGGATTCAGGTCATCGTCCATGTAATAGCGCGCCATCCAATTTAGAGCGCACTCTTGTGTGCATGCGTAATGCAGCGCAACGACGCCTAGCTCCCATAGCTCTTGGCAAAATTGGAGGGTTTCGTCGCGCAAATCGTGTCTGTGCGCGTCTCCGAAGCGCAAGATCTGTCGGCGCACGCGTTCGCGTAGCTCATCCGCTCGTTCCGGCGCCTGACGAGCCATCACGTTGCTCGCGGGATTACGCTTGAAGGCGGTGGAGTTTCTCGAGAGCTGATCGCCGGGCACGGTCATACCCCACGAAGCAGGAACGTGTCGGGATTGGAGAAGAAATTCCGTGCAAAGCTGGTACAGCTGATCGGTTATCGGGGACCTCAACTTGCTCACGGTCCATCGGAGGAGGCGTCGTCGCCACACCGCGTGTTCGGCGTCCTCGGTAGGAAAAGCCGGAGCATCGATCGCGCGCTCTGCGATGAGCTGCTTGGTCACATCGAGAGCGCGTTCCGTCGCGACGACGCGCAGCAAGCGGTCGGCGAGCTCGCGGTTTCCATCCCCCAAAGGTAGACGGCACAACAAAAGCGTGGCGATCGCCACAAAGCACCCCTTGGAGGCGTCGGTGTTACGAGGCGCGAGCTGGGTGCATACGTACTCTACGGCGTCAGACGCGTTCTTATGCGGAGCGCATTTGTGACGGTGCGCCTCCGCGATGGCGCGAAAGCAGTCGCGCTCAATGCTGCACAACAAGTCGGTAGCTGACGAGCGAGCCAGAATAACCAGCGAGGCTTCTATTTGAGTCGTGTGATGCATGAGCCAGTAACGAAGGCTGCATTGTAGAAGCACCACTCGCAAAAGTTCATTTTGAAGTGGCATCGGGTCGTACGCGTCGGCGAGATCAGAGCCTCCTTTGATGCACATCGTTCGACAAAGACGCGAGAGTGTGTTGTCGCACTCGCCGAGCACCGTCGCGCACTCGTCGGCTTCGTCCTCTCCTCCGCTTCCTTCGGATTCTGAATAAGCCTCGCATGAGAGATCGAGAAGACGTTTGACGACGAGACGCGTGGAAGCTTCTCGCTCTTGACCGTTTGAATGCGACAAGGCTTTTCGCAAGAGCGCGAGCATCAAGATAGAGACGAATGAAGCGTACCGATCTAGAGAGGTTACGAAGATCGTGACGAGAGCTTCACGTGGATAAAAAACACAATATCCAGATGAACGGTTCGCCGCTCCGATGACACAACGGTGCATCGGTGAAGTGATGTTCGAGGATCGAATTACATAAATTAGTCAAAGATTGCCAGGAGCTCCGTCGATTAGAGCGCCCACCAAGCGCGCGAAGGTTGGAAATTATGTAATGAACGATACGAATCCCGCTCGAAACGGATTGGCCCGGAGCGTTACAAAATACGAGTAATACTAGTACCGATGCTAATAATCAGTTCACTCTACCGGAAGTTAGAACAGTGCGCGCGTTGAGACGTTTGGTTCCTCTTGCTACTGCAGCAGAGGCCTTGTGTCCGAAGCTCCCGCGCTTGGCATGTCATTCTGAACGTGTCACAGTTGCACGATGGCGTCCATCTTCTCGGGCCAACGCTCGAGGATGTTCAGCACGTCGGTGGGCGGGTTCAACTTAAATCGAACGGCTCGGTGATAACGTTCCGACGGTCGCATGCCGCTCCTCGGTCCGAACTTGGAGTTACGTTGGAATGCGTCGACCATAGCGATGTCCTTCTCGGATATTCCTCGGCATTGATATCGCTCTCGTATCCGAATCTCGTCGGAGAGCTTCCTTCGTTCGTTGAGCACTCTTACGAGGTCGCCGTGCCTTCGCTTGACGGCTTCTCGCCGCTCTCGGGTGGCGTCAAAGCAAGGGCGGTCTAGCAACTTGGCCGTCTCGGCTATTTTTCGAAGCGTGCCCTTCAACTCGTCCACCTCGGAGACGAGCTCCGCTTCCGATAGGTCCTGAGTGTACGGATTGAAGTCTTCGGCGGATTCCAGCAGCAACGTGATTTTTGTGGCGACGCTGAGCTTGGGCATCTTGCATCGCGGCGAGGCGTCGGAGCGCGTCGCCGCCGGAGTCACGAGCTTACGAATGTCCGATTGTGCCATCGGTTCGGTTAATGTGTCGCGTCGGTGATTAGACGCGCGCCAATAAATTTCGATCGGCGCCTCAAGTCACGCGTCGCGACCAGCGTTGTCGCGAACAAGTGCGCGCTCGTATAAATATGCGCAAGTTTTTCAGCACGATCCGCCTTGGTAAAGAGCGAGTCTCGATATGTACAACCCGGTCACTCCTCAAGCGTTGGCCATCGTCAATGGCGAATTCGATCTGCCGGGCGTGTTGGACCGTAAGGTGTATCACGAGAACACAATTGGCGAAACTCTCAATGTGCCGTATTACGAGTCGACCGGCGACAGCAACGAGCTCTTCAGTCTCACGAAGCACGATTTGTGCTTTCGAGAAGCTCGAAGCGTGAGCGCGCGCAATCGACCTATCGCGCTCAACGACAATTGGTTGAAAGTGTTCTCTTCCTTCAACCAGCTTCCTATGTGGGTATCGGGCGAAAAGTGGCAAGAAAATGACAACGTCGTATTCGTGGGCATATCGCAAACGCAGATGATGATGGATCGAGCCAAGACGCAGAGCGCGGGTGTGGCCATCGCCATCGCGGGTAAAATGACGATAATGAATAGCGGCATGTACGTAATTCAACCGGGGGACACGGTGTGCTGGGACTTTCCCGACGAGAGCAACATCAACAAGATGACCAACAACCAGGCTCGCCGGAAGCGAATCAAGTACAATGACGGGAACCGCATCATCGCGAGCGTCGTCCCTCTCAACAGGTTGATCAAAACGTTGGACAAGCACTACACCGCAATGAAGACAAGACACGGAAACGAGCTTCGGTCGAGAGGAGGCGAGTTGGGATTTCAGCACCCGAGCATATACGCGTACAAAAGAGCCCTCGAGCGCATCATCGGCAAAGCCACCACCAGAGCGCAACCGGACGAAACGTGAGTGTGTCGCGCACCGTGCTTCGGTCGATGAACGATTTGATTACTCTTACAAAAGACGATGCGAAGAGGGCTGGCGAGGTGGCTTTGTAAGTGATAGGAAAGTGTAAGCATGCTTCGACAGTGACAATTCGAATGGCGCATCGTTAACACATTGCACTCGATGTCCCTCCCACAAGACCACCATATACCGAAAACCGAGTTTTAAGAGAGAGTGGCGGGAGGCGGGGTGCAACAGGTTCGACATCTATCTGCAAAGCGCTCACGCCTAACACGAGCCGATCGCAAAATAACGAAATGTAACACAGGACGTAGCGAATAAACATTTTGAAGGCTACGCCGCTTGTTTCATCGATACTCGTTATTTTGGTCATGCGACATATTTTTGAGTTCATGCTTGTGCAACAGCGTTCGCCATGCGCGTCGTCGTTTCCTGGAGTGCTTCGGGGTCGTGTTCTTGCAAGTACTGTTCGAGCATGATAAGGCCTCTCTCTAAGCGCGCGAGCTTACATAAGGCCTCTTCCTCGTTACGCTCGATGCCGTTTTCGTCGTCGCCCGCGTTGTTATCCGAAAGCGCCGTTCGGCCGTTTTGCGCGTCCATGTGCGTTCGCATCGATAGAGCCTATTTCGGCGTACTATCGATTCGGTGTGAAAAAAACGATTCCGTGTCGTGAATGTCGCCGGATGTCGTTAGCCACACTTTGGAGGGCAGACGGCATGGGCGCATAATCTCGTCCCACTCTTCATCCGTAAATATTAAGTCCAGATCGGGATCCGTAAACCAGCAAGGTAGAGCGATCTTGGTGCGCGTCACGGAGCGGTGCAGATGCGCGTTGCGATCGCATATTCTAAAGAAGATCCGTTGATAGCGTGAAAGGCGCGTATAATACGCCTTGTCACTGATGCGCGCGGATTGGAACAACTCGGATATTATGATTCGAATGCGTTGCGCGTCCTCGTCGCGAGTCCGCGTGAAGAAGTGGCACACGGTACAAAAGAGCTGCTCCTTGTCTTCGGTCACGCAATGCTCCAACCACATCGCCAATACCAGCATCGACCCATCGTCGTGCGGACGTGGTTTGCAACTTTCGGATCTACCGAGCAAGTAATAGAGTTGTCGACATCCGCCGATGTTGTCTGGAATGCGCACGACGAGTTGCGAGTCCATGCTCGGCAAAGAGATGTCGTAGGTTTCGTGTATGATCCGCGCGAGTTCGACGGATCCAAAACTCACCGAGGCGCCCACCAGACTGGCCGTGTTGTGCTCGCATAGGCCCTCGTCGGTCTTCGCGAGCTCGAAGAGCGAGTCTTCGACTGCGAAGCTGAGTGCGTCGACCAGGCTCTCGTGTTCGATCTCTCTCTTAGCTTGGTGGCTTGCAAATCTTCGATTCGCGTAGCGCGTCATGCAATCCGCGAGAGCCTTCAACGCGCAAGACTGACTTCCGGCGAGGCGCATTCCGATAAGAGTGTCACGCAAGACCTCCGGTTCAAAGTACCGGTACGTGCACGCCGGAGACTCGCCAAAGGCGTTGTGCGGATCCGTCACGATACCGTTGATCAAGCGCGTACACGCCTCGGGCGACCATCGCCAAGCTCCGACGGATACGATCCGCAGCAACGCGGATGGATTCCGCATGGCCAGGAGGCGATCTTCCACGTCGCTACGATTCGTGGACACGCTTTTGAGCACGCATTCCAACTGCTTAACTTCCACGCATTGAAGGGCTTCGGCCGTGGCGTGCGTCATTCCCTGTACGAAATCGGTCAGCGCGCTTGAGTTTTGCTTCTTCAGGTGCGACACGCAATCCATTCGCAAGTGACGGCCGAGGCACTCGTGAAGCCTTCCGTTCGTTCGAGCGTCGACAACGTGCGTCAACATGGCCTTCACGGTATCCTCGGATGCCGTTTCGGCGACGAGTTCGCATACGTCCAGCGGTAGCTTGTAGTCGCTGAAATGAGTACGCAGGATATCTTCTCGACGGCATCTGATGGCGGCGGTCAAGCGGGCGGACGAAAACGCGTGCACGAGTCCGGCGAAAACGATACGCCACCGGTGCTTTCCGCCGTACCCTGTGACCCTCCCTTCGCCGCTATCAGAGCCAAAACCACGCCGATACGGGGACTGCCTCATACAATGTGGTGATGTACCTTTCGAAACAAGAAACGTCACCGTGTCGTAGACGCGCGTGTCGCGACGCAGTCGGCGCATCGAGCTTCGCAGGATCCGAATGGTCATCGGCTGCTTGCGTAGAACGGCGCCGAATTTGGCGTGTATGTAAGACGCGGTTTCCAAGTTGTTGCGATTCACGCAGCGTTCCAAGCAGGTGCACAAAAGGCGGATTTCTGATACGTTTTCAATTTGGCATCGCTGTAGGTTATCGTACGCCTCCCGGCCCTCGATCAGAAAAGCGAACAGAGCCGCGCTGTTGGGACCGACATCGCACGCCGCGTACATAGCTTCGGCGGTGCACTCGAGACCGCCTTCGGTTGTCAGCCACGGACGGGTTCCTGCGCAGCGTGCCGCGCGTTGCGTGATGTGAAACAGATCCCACAACACGGTTGTAAAGGGTCTGGCGTCTCGCACGACGCTTCTGAGAATGTCGATGGTCAACCGCGCGCGAGCGCACTCCGGCTCGTCGTGGAGCAGCGCCCACTCGATGACGTTCCACCGCGCTGAGGTGTATATCGCGCGACCGAGGCTCTTGCGCGGGTACGTCTCGAGGGGTGCGCCGTAGCAATCGGCGACGAGCGCGACGCGTCGCACGAAATTCACTTCGCGAGATATTAGCGTGCGAGAAAAGCGGCGGACGGACGCGTCGATTCGCAGCGCCGTCGGACCCTCCGTAAAGTACGCGCGGAAGCTTCGACTCACCCACGACAACAATTGGCGCTCCGACTCGTCGAAATGCGTGGAAAATATCGCTTGCCATACGCAATCCGGTATGCGAGACAGCACGCTCGCGTTTACGACGGCGAACCTCATCGTGGCGGCCTACCGGTTTTGACCCGGTTGTGCAACATTCCCCGAAGTTTCGATCGACGAATCGCGCCAAGAACGACGCGTCGTGTCGTACGTGTTTTTTTACGAGCGGTGATCACGCCTTTGTCCGTTTCGAACACGCCATTCTATACGCGAGATGCGTGAAGTGACGTTGCATGTGGATTCAAGAGAGCCTCGAGCGTTGCGCGAAGCCCTCGACACCCTCGGCGTGCGCTACCAGCACGCAACGTTCGACACCGGAGATTTCCATTTCGTGCATGACGGTAAATTGCTCGTCAGCGTCGAGCGGAAAACGTGGTCTGATCTGGAGAGCGCGAAAATGAACGGGCGCTTCGACGATCAGTTGAAGAGGGCGCTCTCTCACGCGTGCGATACGGACTCTGCGCACTTTTTGCTCGTGGAAGACAGCGTCGTGCGATCCCACGAAACGCTTCGCGCAAACGCGGGCTCCAACAGAGGTCTCATAGCCAACTCGGCAATCAACCGCTGCATCCTGCAACACGGAGTCGGTGTCTTTCGAACAAACAACCTCCGCGACACCGCCAGTTTGTTGAAATGGATCCAAGAGAAATGCGAACGAGAGTCCGTCTTGCACGAGGGCGTCGCGGAGGCGCTCGGGTACGGCTTGCGAACCGTGGCGCGCGCTCTCGCACCCTACCGAGGCGGTGTGATCCACGCCAAGAAATCGGCTAATCAGGACAACCCGGGCGCGTGTTGGATAAACATGCTTACCGTTGTCAAAGGGATGTCTGAGAAAGCGGCGAGCTGCATCAGTGAGGAGTACGGTGACGTCCCGGCGCTCCTGCGCGAAAGCAAGCGACGCAGAAAAGCAAACCCGTCTCGAAGCTTGACGGCGCACGCCATCACCGCGGTCGCGGATGTGCGTGTAAACGGATGCAAACGGAGAGTCGGACCCGCCGTCGCCAAACGAGTCGTAGACTGTCTTTTAGGCTCCGCCACCGTCGAAGCTGATTGACACGTACCACGCGGTTCGTGAAAAACCGATGAGTGCAATGTTTGCCATTCGTTTTTGGTGACACAACTCGCGCGAGCGAAAACTACGGTAGCTTCGTATTCTTGTTGACGAAAATGTTTTATGTAAAGAAAAGTGGCGAGCCTGTTGAAAAAGCGCGTCGGTCATTTCGAATCTGAAGAGAGGCCTCTCCAAAGTCCGGAAATCCGAGGCGAGACGACCTCAAAAGTTGCAAGTCTCTAAAATTTCGCGCGCGCGCGAGTCGTATCACGCGCGCGCGAAAAAAACGATCATCCCATTTTCCCGGCGAGATTACTCTTCAAACTTCCAAGAAAAAACGCATCGGACATTCCGAATTCGAAGGAGGCCTTCCCAAATTCTGAACATCCGAGGCGAGACGGGCTTGGAATTTGCAAGTCTCCAAAAATTCGCGCGCGCGCGAGTCGTATCACGCGCGCGCGAAAATTTGAAAGACCCGCAATTTTTGAGGTCGTCTCGCCTCGGATTTCCGGATTTTGGAAACTTTAAGGGTGACGACCTCGGAATTTTTAGGTCTCTCAAAATTTCGCGCGCGCGCGAGTCGTATCACGCGCGCGCGAAAATTTGAAAGACCCGCAATTTTTGAGGTCGTCTCGCCTCGGATTTCCGGATTTTGGAAACTTTAAGGGTGACGACCTCGGAATTTTTAGGTCTCTCAAAATTTCGCGCGCGCGCGAGTCGTATCACGCGCGCGCGAAAATTTGAAAGACCCACAATTTTTGAGGTCGTCTCGCCTCGGATTTCCGGATTTTGGAAACTTTAAGGGTGACGACCTCGGAATTTTTAAGTCTCTCAAAATTTCGCGCGCGCGCGAGTCGTATCACGCGCGCGCGAAAATTTGAAAGACCCGCAATTTTTGAGGTCGTCTCGCCTCGGATTTCCGGATTTTGGAAACTTTAAGGGTGACGACCTCGGAATTTTTAGGTCTCTCAAAATTTCGCGCGCGCGCGAGTCGTATCACGCGCGCGCGAAAAAACTCAATCATCCCATTTTTTCGGTGGGATCGCTCTTCAAACTTCCAAAAAACGCATCGGGCATCTCGAATTTGAAGTGAGGCCTTTCCAAAATTTAAAAGTCTGAGGTGAGACAGCCTTGGAATTTGCAGGTCACGCGAATCCGAGTCGAATAATAGAATTGCACAAGGTGGCACTTTTTTAAATCCCCCGTTGTTACGAATTCGGTATTGATAACAATCGTATCATGTAACAAACTCGTAATTTGCGAGCTTGTTTAAATCCAGCGTGCCACTAATACGTATCGAGCATAAATTTCTACACAAAAATTAGAGTCGGGATCATTGTCGGAGTAGGTGCACCAGCTCCGTTCGATAGGGGTTTAGTAACGCTTCGTTGGGATCGCCGCCGAGCAGCGATATTTGATTCGAAGGGCATACGTAAAATCGATCGTTATGGTCGTACGAGTGCAAATAGCTCTGCAACCACGCCGATATCGCGACCTCGTCCGTGCCGTCCGTGGGTCGAGGAAGCACACCCGGCTTATCCATGCGAGGGTGCGACGCAGCCCTGGCGATGAGATGAGCTCGCACGTTGACGAGAATGCGTTCCCACTTCTCGCGCAGGCTGGGCCATTCCTCGTGCGTCTGCCGCATCTGTTCTCGCGGGAAAGGGCTTTCGGAGTCTCCTCCGGCGGCCTCGTATAGCACTGGGCACAGTATCCACGATTCGCTTCGCTCCATGCACCTTCTCGGAGGCCACCCGTCGTCGCGTGAGCAATATCTCCAAAGATGGCGCGGAAGCTCGCGATCGGGCTCGTCGCACACTTGACACGCCGTTCCCTCGTGCGCGTTCGTCGCTCTCGGATGCTGGGGGTCCGAGCAGTCTCTTCGGCAGTACAAAAGAAGACAACAAACCGCGTTTCTCGGGGTAGGCAACGCGCAACAAACGTCGTTGCCGCCATCCGCAGGTCGGCGCACGCCATCGTACGCTTCGGTAACATCTTCCACTCCTTCGTTTATCCGAGCGGAGCGAAACAACCGTACGGCGCGTCTGACGCTCTCGGTGGTGTCGTTCCAGCGTAAGATGTCGCCAAAAAAATGATTTCCCTCGGATCGGTAAACCACGCCGGTTAGCGTGTATTCACTTCCCGCAACGCGCACGTCCAGCCACGCTTCGCATCGGACATTCGACTCGTGTACGATTGTGATCGCAATCATATTGATGTTTTGCATATCCTCCACCGAGTGTTGCGCGCCTTGCGCCGAGCGGGTGAATCGACGCTCTCTCGGATCTGGTACGCGTGCCAACAAGCTTCGGTACCGGTTCTCCCCGTACACTGCGGCCATCGGCTCGAATAAAAGAGAGAACGCGCGACACGCTGCTAGTGCGGGACTTTCTAGGACGAGCATCTCTCCGTTGCGGCGCACCGCGTCGTACTCGCGCAGCAGTCGATCGATCTGAACGGCTCGACGCGACGCTTCCTGTGTGTCGTCGTTTCTCCTCGATCGGCAAAACTCTTCCAATTGAGTCATGAGATCCGTATGCAAATCCGCGCACCTGGCGGAAATGGGGATCGTGTCCATAGGATTCACGGGATACGTGGCGGGTGACACGTCGCACGGCCTCTGACCATCGGTGGACGTCACGTTGACGGGATGAGAAGGCAGCTCGAAAACGATCGATTGCGCGTGATACCATTCGATGACGACGTCTGTCTCGCTCCCTCCGTCCGTCGCGCAAAATGGCCGTCGCCCGATGGCGCGCATCTCTCTTTGCGATATCTGCTCCTCCGGAGACGCCTCGGAAGCCCGTCGCGCCCGGAGATGCCCGTGTAAGCTGCGACTCGCATTTCCGCTGCGACGTCGTTCTTCGGATCCGTTTCTGTTCAAGGTTCTCAAGTGCGCGCGCAGGTCTTCCACCGCCACGTCTATCACTCGACGCGCCGGTGGGAGGTCCTGGTCGACGTCCTCTCGGTCGTCCTCGTTCAGCTCCGATTCCATGAGGCGCAAGGCAAAGTTACTCCACATACCTCTGTCACTCACATGAGGAAATACGTCTATTCGGCTGTATCCCGGCTCGAGCGAAGGGCCTTCGAACCATCCGCTCCCTGTCGGAGTACACACCAAAGCGCTAATCGCCGCGTGTATGCGTACGTTCAGAAGACGGTGTATCGACCTAGACATCACGCTCGTACGACCTCGATACGTGTAGTCGTCTTCTTCTGGATCTGGATTGTAAAACTCGTCGTCCCGAGTACCGAAATGGCGTCTTCCGTTGGAGGGGTCACGCATATCTAAAATGTGCGTGAAGAGTGTCAACGAATCGTGATTCTCAAACTCCCTCGCGAGAGTCTCCGCGTACTCCTGCACGCACTCGTTCACGTTACGGCGAATGTCTCTGTTTTCGTCCGGTTCGTCCTCGTAGTTGCGCTCTCCCAGCACGCCGACGTCGCTGTCGTCGATCGGTACTCTCAACATGTCGAACTGTATGCTCGCGGCGAAGAGGGATCGATTCACACGCGGTATCGGGCGTCGTGCTTCCGGAGGTTCTGAACTTTGAATCGGCCCCGCGTCGTCTCGGACGATCGTGCTTCGAATGGGCGTGACGAACGCGGCTCGGCGAGCGTTGTCGACTTCACCGTCTCGTCGGTCGTGAGGAGTGAGCTGCAATCCGAATACCGACTTGCTCAAACTTCTTCCACCTCTCTTTTGATAAACGTCCACTCGCTTCACGACTGCAAAGCTCGGCTGATGGTGAACACCATCTTCATCCGCTCGAAGCAGGTTGTACCTTAAGGACACCATTCTCCACAATTTGTGACAAGCATCTTCATCAGCGATAGACGGCAGGTTGACTGCAGTTCCTTTGCGGAGGTTTGTATTTCTTGCGGGTAACTTCAGAAGCGGAGAAATCGCCCTTCGCCATTCTCTGGGTAACGCTACGTTGACGCGGTTCGTCCGAAAGTCTTGCAACGCGATATCGATAGACCGTTGCGTGGATGTGACACGTGTGGCGTGTCTGACTCTTCCGTCGTCCTCATCCACGTGACGTGCACCTGCGACCGTTCACACACGACGATGCGTTTTTTTAAGCGTATATGGCCGCGAAATTTTTAAGTCAAGAACAATGGCACGGGCGCCATAAAGCGTGCGAGTATCACTTTTATGAAATTCCCACTTTTTTTGAAAAGCGCCTCTGGATGCCGCGTCGGTCGCCTATTTGGATTTTTCGACGCGCACAACAATAAAGGTGTGCCGAATTGAAGCGCGCAAAATGCAGGTTCGCGACACCGCTTACTCGAGGAGGAGGTTAACGAGGGTGAGCATGCATGTCACCTGGAGGATGCCAGAGCCGACGATGAAATTCATGCAGAACCACACAGTATCGCGTGACCGAGAACTCCGGACAGCGCACGTCATCTTTGCAAAACACCTCCGGCATATCGCGCGCTCTTTGGTCGGTGGCCGAATCCCCGAATTGAAACACCGAATCGTACGCCGGTTGTCGGACTGGTCTAACATTGTGCGGAGATATTATGAAATGACTCTCGTCCATGTACGTCATGTCGTACTTAGTTAGATTGTGATGCGGACATGTAAGGAGACGTTGGAAAAGCCTCATCTGATATCGCGAAGTCAGATCGACGCGCAACAATGTGATGTAAGCGACGTTTTCGGATTGCTGCGATGAGCTTCCGGCGGAGGTCGTCGGGGGGCGTGTTAATGGTCGGTCTGCGTAATCGGCTCGTCGCGTGGAGTGCACCACGAGACAGTGCGACGGCAAAATGCCGACACACATGTAAAACATGAACGCGTTCGTGAGCGCTTGCATCTGATTCTTGGCGCTCAATATTCTGGGAGTGCACTTGGTCGCCTCCATCAACATTTTGTATTCCACGATGATCACGCGCCCTTTCACGTCGTCCGCGAGTTCGGAAACGATGGCCGCATTTTCGACGTTCGTCCAATTAGCGTGAACGACGGCGTCCACGCGACTCTCGAAGAATAAAGGTGGTCCCGCGACGTGTCTCACTTCGTGCACGGAGGTGTATGGGTTGTACACGGGGTACTCCGCACCGATGAATCTCCAATCCGTGCGCCCTCGCGCGGACGCGTTCGCTCCGTTTTGCATTGCGCGCTCATCCGAAAACAGAAGCTGTCCGTGATCCCGCATAAAGCTACGCAAAGCGCTGTGCGTGTTTGCGGCGTACACGTGGCACAACGTTGCCATTTCGTCGCGATCGTGAAGAGGTGTGGATTCGTTTTCTCTCGGTTGCGGAATTGGTTGCACGAAAAAAGGCGCTCGTGGAATTTGTGGAAATATGTCTCTAAAGTATTGCCCGTCAACAAGCCAGCGACCGTCGGGCGCGGAGCTGAATTGACTGGCGATGTGCGGCATACTGAAAGTCGATTTTGCAAAGGCGCACCTTATCCACTGGTCGTCGCGGTGCGCGCCGTTCGCGAGGCGAAGAGTGTCGTTCACTTCGAGCGAGGGGTTTTGAAACAGCAGGCGCACGAAAGCCATTTCGTGAGCGCGTGCCCCGATCCAGGTGTACAGAGCCGCGCTGATCGCCTTTCGAACGTTTCGTGTTTTTCGTTGAATGAAATCCAACGGAGCGAATGTTTCGTCCAAAGGGGCGCTCACTTCGTCTTCGATGGAGATCGGTCGCACCGACGCGTTCTCTCCGACATCCTGCGAGACCGTAGCGGGCGCGTTTTGTCTTCGCGTGCCGACGATCGAGCCGGGAACGCCTTCCAGATCTTCGAGGAGCAGGGCGTACTCATCCGGGTCGTGAATCTCCGCGCGTGCTTCCACGCCTTCTTCAGCGCCCATGGGCCACGTTCGCATCGAGCAGTCCAGCTCGTCCGTCGCAGGGACGGAGGAGCTGGTGCCAAGGTCGTCTCGTTTGCAGCAGAAGCGTCGTAAGGTCGGCGCCTTTTGGAAAGCCGCGAACTGTTTGCGCGGTTGACGTCCAACCCGCACGGAGGACCACCCGAAGGTGCATGTCGCTGGGAAGCATCCGCCGTATGTCATGTCCGCGTCGAGCTGCTCTCTAAGCTCTGGAGTTACGGCCGACCTCGCTTTGGTAATCAGAATGCCCTCGATCTCCGAAGGCATTGTGTTTTTTGCTGCGCGCATGGACGCCATCATGTTGCCAACCGCCTTGGCGACGGTGACTTCGAATAAAGGTGCGGCGTCGGGATCACCCCAAACACGCGGTGAGTACTGCGGATGCTCGTTCCACCGTTGCGCGTGGAGCGGAGCTTCCGCGAATTCGTCGGTGCGCAAGGAGTGCGCCATGGACAGTCCGTGTTGTGCTCGCTGCGCGTGCAGCGCCTCCATGATGGAGAAAGCGACCAGCGGGCGCATGTTGACGGTGTAGTGGTGCAGGTAGCTCGGCAGCACATTGTTGGGCCGAGCTAGAAGATAACGAAAGTGTAGATGTCGGAACGCGTTGTACCGGCTGCATCGAATACCCAAAAGCCCGTTCGGCGCCACTTCCGTGATCCAACGCATAGCGCCGAGGAGGTTAGGATGATTCGCATCCCACCTGTCAACGAAATCGGCACGAAACAGTCTAGTGTGAATAGCCTCTTCGGAATAATCCAGAACGTCGTACACGTAATCCTCTTCGTGGTCGTGCGAGACGAAGCAGCCAAAGTCGAAAGTGACGATCCCTTGCACACGACGATCTCCGGACCGTCTATTGAAACGCGGTTCGCTTTTGACCACGCGAGCGATGTACCCGCCGTCGATCGCGCAGAATCTGCCTTTCAATTCGCGGAAGGCGCGCTCCGTTGTGGGCCACTCTTCGAAGTACACGCTCTCCGTAGGTGATGCGCCGTCTTCGTGCCTTTGCGGTGCTCTCATTTCAAAAAGATCGAACACGTCACCGGCAAATCGAGGCACCGAGTACAAGCCGGCGTCTCGCGCTGCGGCGTCCGCCACGGATCTCGAGGTCGTTTCCGTCATTGCGAAGGTTCGTTCGGTCGGTACTGTGCCGTGACGCGGCGTCCGATTTTCGACCGCCTCGCGGGTCGCGAAACCGTACGTTCGAGTGCGAAGCATTACGCGAGAAAAGTGGTCGTATATATACAAACGCGCAATGCCCGAAAAGTGGCTACTGAGCGGAACACTCGCGCGTTGCGCCGTCGCGCCGGCCGCATGACGAAACAGCCGTGCGGCGATGTAACTGGCAAAAGATATTTCCCTATGGTGTTTCGCGCGCAATTCGCAATGCACCCACCCAATTTCACCCAAAACAACCGCGTATCACCCGACACTCCGTCGGTACGCGAGTTCAGTTACGATGCGTTGAATGCGTTTCCTTCAACTTTGATAGACGAATATGATTGCGAATACACACCGAGGCAATTGATAAACCACAAATGTTCAAAGGTGGACGCGACCGATGTCACCATTTCGCTAATTGCCGAATATGAAGAGGTTATAAAGCACCGCGAACAAGATTTAGAAAAAGGTCGATCGCGAACTCCCAGAAAGCTTTGTGTGAAGCTGTCGATGGAGACGACCGATGCGACCACCGTGGTTGAGCGAACGATAGAGGCTCATAAGTTGATGAGAGACGGTGTGATGCGAACGACCGAGGAGTATCTCGGAGTTGACGACGAGAAATGCACATCGTTGTCGCCAGTGGTTGTTCATCGTTTGGCCCAACACCACACGACCGAAGCTTACGACGAAAGTATCTTTAAATTCGAAATCGTCGGGTCGTTTGTAAATCATACGCCCAAAATAAATTTCAAGGGAGTGTACGTCGTGATGCCTTTGTTGGAAAATGCTGTTGGAGCCGCGTCGGTTCCGAAAGATGCATCCGGGAATGTAAACGGTATAGAATTACACTATCTGCTATGGAGGTGTGCCAGAACCTTGCTCACGTGGCCAATTAGATCCGCGCCTTCGTGTGTTCTCGTGCACTCCGACTTTCGTCCGGATCATATCGCGGTCTACCAAGATATGCAAAGCAACAAGCATGCAATACTTCTGGCGACGAGCTGCACGATTCGTGAAGGCAGAAAAACGTACGCGACGAGTCACCACATCAAGAAGTGCGCGGATCGTACTCAAGGCTACACGCAATTATGGATGATGGTGGCTTTTGTATTCACGCATGCTGACATGTCATACGGCGTCAAGTACCCGGTAGAAGACCAGAATCCGCATTTAACCGATAAAAATCTGACGCGGTTACGTGATTACGAGCCGTTCCCCCGAGCAGCGGGGCAATCGATTACAAATTGGGGTAAACGGCCAGACCATCCCCTTCCTCAAATTTTTGTCCCGGATTCTTAGCGGTCCGCGCACACGCACACACGATTGCGGGTGGAGCGTCCACGCCACTTAGGTAGAACGATGCTTCCGATCAGCGAGACTTGCGCAAATAAACTGGATACGGCGTGTATTGGTCACTCAATAATCCGAAATCTCGTCTTCTATATCAAGGCGCATCGCTTCGCATCGATGCCACCTCGCACCGCAGCGAAAATCGGCGTAAGAAAAGAACTTGCGTACACCCTCTCGTACAATCTCGTGTCGCGTCATTCGCTGAACTCGTCGGACGTTTCGCGATTGGAGTCGCGACCAGCTTCTGGCACGTGCTCTTCGCCTCGGGTCCGTTTTCGATCGGCGTCGGTTTGAGGAGAGGAATGGGCGCCGGTGTCGACCGGAGCGGCGGAGGCGAGCACTTCGTGACTGCGCGTTCGCGGGAATAGCGGCGCGTACGCGACCTCCCACACGTCACCCAAGATCGTTTGCAGAGTCTGTCGCATGCTTCGAAGACGACTCGGCGCAACGTTCGCGGAGAGGTCTTCCGTTGTTTTTGTGTACGCGCGCTTCCTGGATTTTGAGGCGGCGCTCTCGAATCCGAAAGCGCGCTTGATGATGAGATCGCAGTTCGTTTGCATCGTGGTGAGATCTCCCCTTCCACTGACGACGGGAATTTGCGCGACGTCGGAGTCGATGGGAAGCGGCACGAAGTTTGGCGAGCAGTTCCAGTTATCGAGTGGATCCTGCACCTGATACATACCGACCGGCATGTGCATGCTGGTCTTCTGCGTTAGAGAGGCGTCCTGTCGCTGGTTATCCGCAGTTTTGTTTCTCTGCAAAGCGGTGTCCATCTGATCGCGGAGATGCATGTTCTCCATTACAAGCATCGCGCGCTCGTCGCTCGTGCTGTCGATGTCGCTAGTTAGGAACCGTTCGTCGAACGCCTGATCCGTTTTTCGTTTCGTGAGCACGTTTTGAGTGCACCGCACGCGCTCGATGTACATCGCAGAGTGCTCCAGATTTTGCGTCATACTGATGTGATAGAACAAGCTTGCGGTGATGCTCCTAACTTCACCGGTGAGAAAGTTTGGGTCGTTTTCGCAGTAACAGTACGTCACGTCCTTCTTGCGGCGTTTCGAGGATTCCTGCGTGGACGTCCCCAACCAGTCGACCGGGGCGCTTCCTTTGGCGATGGATATGGCGCGATCCGGGTTGTTGTCGCGTTTGACGACGTACGTGGCATCGTCTTCGGTATCCACCACGCACGGATATGGATAGAGCGTCGCTTCTCGCGCGGGCTCGACGCGATAGACGACGAACCCTTTGATGAATAGACTGTCCAGCGTTTGTTCGATGAATCGTTTCAGTTTCCGGCATAAAAAATGATCGAATTCGGGATTTGCGCGTGAATCTACGACGTCGATGTTCTTGTAGGACCACTCTCGCGTTTTCATAGCGTCGAAGATGCGTAACCGGCACGCTTGAATGCTGCTGTTGGAGAAGTACATGCGCTCTAAGCGGCGTATCGCATCGACGCCGATTCTAATGTAATTGTCACCGAGACCTTCGTCCATCATTTGGCGAGCACGAAAGACACGCGCTCTCTTTACAGTCGGCGCACACCGTTGTCTCGCGAAAGACGCCTTGCGATGTCGGTTTTCGTGTTCTGTCATCAACGCGTATATATACGCGTGCGAGACGGCACCAAAGGTGACGCGATGTGTTCTGTCGTCGTGTGGGAGAACTGGGTGCCGGGGCTGTTTCACCCTCCACAGTTGCAGGACGCGCACTCGAGTGACACTCTCCAAAAGCATTTGCACGACGCCGGCGTGTTCACTTTCTTCTTGGAGGGTCTCAAAGGTTCCGAGTGGGATCGCTTTCGGTGTCTCTGCAAGTTTCCACCCACGGCGACTGGCGGTTCGCGCGCTTGTCACCTGGACAGCGCGAGCGTGCTTGCCAGATTGATGGACAATCGCGACAAACAGATCGTCGTTTACGTGCACGGCAACGCGGAGTGCGTGCACACGAGTTTCGCTGCTCAAAATTTCGTGACGGCGGATCTGGAGCGCATCTACGTGACATTCGAGTGGCAGGGATATCAGAGCAAATCGCAGACGAGTCCGACGTTCGAATCGCAGTGCATTCGTCTCCTCGCGGTCCTGCGATTTCTTTCTGACACGCCCGACGACCGATCCTTGTCGATCGTACTTCTGGGGTTCTCGTTAGGATGCGCCGTGATTTTGCGATCGGTGCAGCTCGCTCGTCTGCCAGCGGAGGGACCATCGACCGTCGACGTCGTTCGAATGGATCGCGTGCGTTTCGTGTGTCTTCTCGCGCCGTTCTTATCCGGACCGGCGGTTATTTTTCAGAATACGATCTTCGAGGACGTATTCGCTCACCTGTTCTCTCCGATGAACAACGCGGACGCGGTGGGTATGCTGCAGACTCCGATGCTCGCGATACACGGAACCAGAGACAGCATAATACCCAAGCATCACTCGAAGGAGCTGTCGCGATATTTCGATGCGTCGACGTACAATCGAAGGCATCGCAGCCGCTTCGTTTATGTCGAGGACGCCACGCACTCCACACTGCTGCACTCGCCGCACGTGCGTTTCGTGATCGGTGCCATCAAAACATTTTCGAGCGAGTGCGAGAGTTCGCACAAAACGGAGCGCGGTGTGGCGTGAGCGAGGACGTGTCCGCGAGCTCGCCACGCTCTTCGTCGCCGCCTTGATGAACGCCGGACGACATCGACGAAAGGTGGCGCGACCGAAAGCCGCGCACTCGGGGGCGCGTGACACCGACGAAGTTTACGTAGGTTGGCCGGCCGGACGCTCTCGCGATCGGGCCAGTGTCACTCGCGAGGCGTGAGTCAGAACCGAAGAGGGTTTTTCCCACGCTCGCGCGAGGCGCGAATCGGTTGGCGATCGTCGTGAAAGCGACGCCGAAGAGCGCGAGCGTCGCGACGAAAAAGACGGCGCGCGATATATGCGTCACGTCCGCCAGGCGTACCCGAGCGCACACGTCCAACAGCACGAAGGGCTCGGTCGATCTCGCGAGAGGCGCGTATTTCTCCTGCGAATCGAAAGGACCCTTCAACAAAGGGTTATCGAGGTTTTCGTGCGCGCTCTTCGCTCGATGTGACACAGCTCAGCGAAGCGCACCTCGATGATGCGCATGCAAGCGAGGCGACCGGTGTCGAAGGAGACAGTGAGGGAGTTCCGTCGAACGAAGGTTTTGGGAGGCGTCCGCCTTTATGCCTGGGTCGCATATGTCGAGTAAATATGCGCACACCTATATATACGCGGGTGTGGATTCGAAACTCATCGCCATCGAAAGTGTCGCGGCGTTGATACGTTCGCCTCTTTCGGACGACCCGCTCAACAAAGTGTTATGGCCACGGGACCGATAGGAGGGTACGTGGGAGGCGTGTCCGACGTGGGCGCGGCGCGTCCTCATGGAACCGCCGCAGGTCCGATCGCGTCCGGGGATCCTAGCGGTGTAGAGGCCTCCAAACCGTACTTCGGAGAGAACCCGAAACCACACATGCTCTCGCCGTACGACACCTACGGAAGGGAGAATTTCTCTTTGCCGGAGGCTTACTTGGGCTACTCTCCCCACATGACGAACGTCATGATCACGCTGATTACGAAGGAGCTTATGTGGCCCACCACCGTGCTGCCTTACAGGGAGACGAAAGACACGTCCTCCATCGTATGGAACGAGATCCACTTCAATCGACACCTGCTCGGTCCCGTTCCCGAGGAGGGCGTCAGCCGATTGGTGAGTCAAGAGACCAACGAGCGACGCGACCACTACGCTCGGTACGGTCTGGCCATGATCCTAGAGCACGGGTTCATGAACACCGAGAAGGGTAAGATGTGTTACGTAAACAATCTTCAGCAGATTCGAAACGCCGTGCTCGAAACCGTGTACATCGGAGTGTTGGAATCGCTTCTGCGATGCAAGAAGTACGACGACATGTGGAACGAGCGATATGGAGGAGCGCGGTCCTCGGCGGCCGCCAGGAAAGCGCTCATGATGGAGCTCGAAGATTTTGCAACGATCCAAAAGACGGAGCACGGATGGGACCTACTCGATAGCCGTTGCAAGCGTTATTTGCGCGCCAAGAATGTCGCTCCGGACACGTGGATCATCCCGGAAGGAATGAAACCGTACGTCACGCAAGTTCGCCGAGAGAACTACACGTATATGCTGGCGGGTCCGGACGGTCCCAAGAATTTTCAGAGCGGACTGAACGGATTGCACGGAAACGCGGTGGATCAGCGAAACGACTGCACCATTTACGAGGTCAAAAGTTTCGAGATGCCGGATATGGCAGAGCCCATTGACGTGACGCGTCGAAATCGCGCCATCGGAGAGTTCTTTCTTATGCAGGAGGATATGGAGTCCGTCCACAAAACCTGCAAGTACGCATCCTCTCAAAGAAACATCGTCATCTACGACGAGGATGTGGACAATTTTGTGGAGATTCGCCTCATCGACGCTTTCGAGTCTGACCCTCTTATGAGCGCGGGCGATCTGTACGGCAAGATGCCGAGGCGGAAGAGCGTTCCCTATGCGCGGAGCGATTCAAACGACCAGCCGAACTATCTCGATACGGATCCGCCCGTGGAGTTCGGCGATGTGCCGAAAGATACCGACTATGACGACCTCCACCACTGTAGCGGCCCTCCTCTGAGCGATCAAACCATCGACCTTTTTGCGGAGAGCTTTTTCGGCGCCGACGACAAGGAGAATTTTTCGGAGTGCTTCGGTCGCTCGGCGCCGCAGTATTTCGTGGACATGGACGAGAGTGTCAAACGAGTGAGCGCCGGCGACAACTTTGAAGAACTCGTCGTCAGCATGTTTCAAGAGGTTCGAAAGATGTGCGTCGCGTGCGACCCGGCAGAGGCCAACAAGTGCAAAGACGATATCGCGAAAGCGTTGCGCGGAATGCTAGCGAAAAAAGGCGACGCGTACGCGTTTTGGTTGCTTTGCCACGGTATAGCCGCTTGCCCAAATTACTTCGAGTCGGTTGATGTCGACGGGGAGTTGCATGCGATGTACAAACGCCAAATCGACTTCGCGAACGATTCTGCTGAAGCGTTGTTGCCATCGCCGCCTCAGATGACCGTGCAATGTTTTCAACAAGCAGTGTGCGCCGTGTTGGTCACGCTCGTGCGAAGCACCGTTGAGTCCGAAGGAGAACTCCGATTATACACCGTGGAATCCTTGAGCGTGATGGAGCGCGTGGTAGGGGAGGTATGTGGAACGTGGTTCGAGCACGGGGGCGACGCTTCGTCCGGTGGACGCCCCGCTTCGGCGATGCTCAACACTCCGTGCGTGGAACTGTACGATCACGTCATCGCCGACAGCGACCTTTCGAGCGCGAGGGTCGGCGTGACCGTCCACCCCGTCGTCCAACAGACTTTCGACGCGGCGCTGTTCATCGTGCGATCTCTCTTCGTATGCATGTCGTCGTCCCAGACGATTCGTCGCGGCGATCCCTGCGATTGCAAGCCGATCGGATACAACACTCTCCGCGGCGCCTTCAAGTTGGCCGAGGTGGGGGATCCCCGATTCTACAAGAGCGACGCGTGCGACCGCATGCTTCAGATGTACTCGCACATGTGGCGAGGCGTTCACCACATATTCGGAACGGCGGGGGAAGACTACGTTGACGGAACTCACGGTCTCTGTCAAAATTCAGAGGATCTTTTCAACGCGTGCGTGGCTCGCCACGGTCGCCCGGGCAACCTTCACGTGCGCGGCGGTCCTGTGAACATCGTCTCTAAATCCGGTACGCCTTTGACGCGCTTGAAGAGTGTGCACGACTTGATCGACGAGTGCGACTTTGACGACGTCGACAGCTATAAGATCAATATGTGGATGTACGACAACTACGAACCGACGTCGAATCGTAGTTTTTTTGAGCGATTCGTGGAAGCGTCACGAGAAGCCGCCGCAGCTTCGTTGGGTCCGCCGGATGAGAATGCTTTACTTCAAGCAGTTCGCGAATCGTTGATTGAAGGCGATACTATGGTATACGATCTTCTCACCGATGAAGAGATGAAGTATACGGCGAAAGAGTACCTAAAATTCATACGAGGGCCACGCTCTGTACTCGACATTTTTTTTGCTAATCTGATGTTGATGATGCACATTTCGTACAATTGTGCGATGCACGGCATGCTTAAGCGAACGACGGCCGATACCGAAGGCTCGAAAAAAATCGTGGATCGAATAAGACAGCACATCGTATCGAACGAGGAACTTACGAAGGAATTTCTGAAAAGGATACTGACCGATTGTTTGCATATGGACAGCGCCTTCAAATGCTTCGTGAAAAAGGTCGAGGGCGTGGAGCCTGAGAAGTACATTGGCTACACGCACCACGGGACGATCGCGTTCGTCACGCCTGACACGAGTGGACCGTCGAGCGTTTTGAGACCAGGAAGGCAGGCCGAACACATCAGAACCGCTTTCAAAGCGCCTGTTTCGCTATTGCACAGCGATGTCTTCTTCCGTAACTCGTGCGAAGAAAACTACTCCATTCGAAAGCATCGAATGACATCCTTCTTGGTGTATCTGAAAAGGTACCGCCAAAACAATCCTTCCAGCGCCGCGTACACGTGCGATCAAGTGTACGACGACTGGTGCCGCCTTTTGCGGCCGCCCGGTCGGTCGCGTGAGGATGAGGAAATCTCTGGCGTTCCTATGCGAGCTGCGGCGCACTCTATCGAGACCGATGACGATCGCACGGACGTCTACATCATGGTCTCCGATCGTAAGTACGACCGTATCGCGAACGCCATGGACGTATTCGAAAGCAGAGCGCACTGCCTGCTGGTGTATATTATGTTTTGCACGCAACCGGTGTACAAAAGCTTTCTGCGACGCCTAATACGAAACGACGTAATGTTTCCGTTCGGTTACCTGTTGCTCCGGCCTTACCAAACGTACGAGATGTGCACCGCGGTGTTGACGAAAGCCGGCCCAGATACCGGAGAGACTTTGATCGGGCATTACGATTTTCAGCTGAGCGATAACGTCATTCAAAAGATGCATTACGGAAACTTCACGATATACCTGAGATCGGTGGTGTACAAACCCATCAACGTTTATCTAGCATACGACATCATGTGCGCCAATTATCTCGGCGGCGGGGGTAGCGAGTTCAAGACTTGCGACTCCGACACGGACGGGATGATGCGAACCGACGAAGATCGCGTTCCTTCGTTATACGCGTGTTTGATCGGATTTGACGAGCGCATAAAGGACAATCCGCTCGACGTGACCGGTGCCTTCGCCGCTCACACGTGCTTGAACAACATAAAAACACCGCATTACAGCACCGCGCGAGCTTACGGGGCGCGACACGCTTTCTATTCGATGACACCACCGAATGGAGATTTGCCGTACTTCGACTCCGAGAATCGCGGAAACACGATATGCTTCCAGGGTCACCAGGCGAGCTACAACCACAACAGCGGCTACATCGACCGTGTGACGTTGAACACGGGACATTGGGGGGAAAGGGTGTATCCCGGATGCGGAAAGGTGCGAAGAGGTCTCAGCAAGTTCCTGGAGCCCGTGAACTACAGTAACGCACGCGTGGGCGGAGGAGGCGTCGCGTCCAACGGTTTCGGTGGGATCACGTGAGAGGAGCTTAAAACAGAAGGGCGCGGCACTCATCGCCGACGCCTCGGAAACGAACGCGTGGAGGGAGCACGAAGTTCGTCCGATGGTTTGCGATGAACTCGTCGTCATTCAAAAAACGAGCCAATACGACGCGCCTTAGCGACGGATACGTGGACATCTAAGGCTGCAACGCTTTTCGGACGTGGTAGCCGCTCACAAACACAAGAGCGCGCGTCGCGAGGTTCGTTTAAGAGTCGGATTTTGAGGTAATTGTTTGCACACTTCTAGAACATATCGTGAAAGTTATACAGTTCGTAAATATCGAAAGCTCCGAAATCGCACTGCCGGACGAGGAAGTCCGATGAACTTGTATATAGGAGTTGAAATATCCATCAGCATAATTAAAACGTACCAATGACTATTATAAGCGACGCGCAGGGCGGTGCTCTCAATTTCACAGGACTCCTGTGTATACATCGATAATCGACTCGTTATACCTGAATATATATCGGCTTTAGAGTACGCGCGAGGCGCATTCGATTAAACCGGCAATCTCGTAAGCTGGACATTTTCAAGACCGTGAGTCGAAGCGGGCGCTTTCGGTGAAAGCGCGTTCAGTTGCGCCACCTTTCGGCGTCGAAGCGCGGCGACGCGTCCATCAACCGAAGCGGAACGTTCTCAAATCTCGGAGGCGTCGTCGTTGGTAAATGCCTTGTCCGACAAGCGGCCGAGGCTAACTTTTGATACTGCCACATCAAGAGCGTCATGCACAGCGCGCACATCGCCAACGGCCACAAAGCGTAAGACCAGACTCGTGCGAGGCGGGAAGCTTCGAATAACGTCCGAAACGTCTCTTTCTCTACGCAGCCCCACATGTCCTGCACCGCGAGCAGCACGGCTCTTCGAAAAACATGCTCGTCCGTCGCTTCGAGATGCACTCTTTCGCAGTTCAAAAATTCGTCGGACCAGCGAATGAGCTCCCCGTGATCGTCTACGCATACGCTAAACAGCAGTCGTTGAGCCTCCGATTTTCGGTTGCGCAGACCGTGCGCGTGAGCGTGGTAACGATCGACCACGTACAACGATCCCATCGCGAAGATAAGGAGGATCGGCGCGAGCCAGCTGTGGAGAGCGAATCCGAAGTCGGCACCCATGCGCGCGCGTGCGAGTCGGTCGTACCGAAGGCGTATATCGAACGATCGATCGAATTGACGTATATATAAGCGTCCCCCGCAGACGAGTTCGTGACACCGCTCAAATCGAGAGTGCGCGCGTCGCTCGCTATGTCGGCACAAAACCTGCTCGTGCGAAAGTCGGGCATATACCACTGCGTTCTCTCGTTCGGGTTTTTCGCTCAGGCAGCGTACATATCCTGCGTGACGCCGTCCGGTGATGTGAATTTGACGGTCAGCTACGCTCGATACAGTGAAAACGGAAAGGAGATCAGCGTTGCGCGACGCAACGCGTTCCGCGTAGACGTCGTGTCTTTGGTGTACCTCTTTTTGGTGGCGAGTTCCATGCAGCACGCGGCGCAAGGGTTGTGCCACATCATACATCGAACTCGCGTCATCGAACACTACGAAACGTTCGGCGTCTTCTGGCTTCGATGGATCGACTACCTATTAACGGCGCCCGTCATGATGATCGTGGTCGGAGTTATGAACGGCATCTACGATGTGTACTCGCTTCTGGCGCTTTTTGGATCTCAACTCTTGACCATTGCGTTGGGAGTGTTGTCGGACGTGTGTCTCGCCATATTTCGCGCGCCCGAGACGCCCTCGAAGCGCATCGACGGGTCCTCCCCAAGGAGCGGGCGTCACGCCGACACGGTTCGCGCAGTGATGTGTCTGATGTGGGCCTTTCTCTTTCCGGTGAACGCGTTCGCGTCGTATTGCTACGAAGGGCGCGTCTGCCTTTACGTGGCCGAAGTGGCTTGGGGGTTGGTGATGTATTTCGCGCTCAGTATGTGGATGTCGCGCGATGGTTTCCGAGTTCTGGTGCTTCGCGTACATTCGAGCCGAACGGAAGATATGAAGTGGCTCGCAAAGCGCTTCGCCGTCGCGGCGATACTTCCGTGCGTGTACGCCTGGGCCATTATATTCGCGACGTTCGCGATCGCTGTGAACGGAAGCGAGGGTGAACCTCCGGAGTACGTGTATGCTATTAACGTCGTTACCATGCTCCTTTTTCTGGGCCCTTTCCCGTACTTCCACTTTATGAGCATATTATCGATGGACAACGCGTTTCGCCTAAGGATGCGGTGCGAGACAGGTCATGCGACATTCGGGTTCTTTAGCAAGAGCGCCTTGGCTTGGTTGGTGTACTGGGGCGTGCGCAGAATTCAGGAGGACGTCGTCGTGTCCTGAATTTCGCGCGGATCGCTCGTGGTCTGTTGAATTTTTGTTTCGTCGGAGTTCGAAGGACAATACGAATGTGTCGGCGTAACGCTTGAATTCTAATTTACACGATCGCCTCTCAACAGTACACCTGTATAACAAATCTATAAAGATGAAATAAGAAATTCTAAGCTATTTACAAAACCCCCGCATGGGCGCCTCAAGCTCTCGACGCGCGACGAAGCGGAATTCGTGTCGTGCGTGTCCTTCGCGTGCTACACAATCGACACGTTGTCGCCGTTCCGGTATTTTTAGAGGCTGTCGAACGCGTTGCATTCGACGTGTCGCCGGGCGTTGTCCGTATCGAAAACAAAAATCAAAGTTCGCACTCGGTATTATTCGATAGCGTCATCCGACGTGGTACTTTGAGGGCGTGTCGTGCTTCGGGACGATCACTTTTTGTAGCTGTAGTAAACAGTGACGCCGACTATTACAATGATCGCGCCCAGGATCGAGAACGCCGCGATGGTCAGATGGTAGTTGGTGTTGGTGTACATGTAATCATCCTTCTTCGTTACGGTCACCTTAACCGCTTCCCCGTCGGTGGAAGCGGTGTAGGTGGTGGTGTTCCCGTCGTCAGTGGTGGCGTTCACGCTCGCTTTTCCGAAATCGTTGGTGAAGGCGATATTCATACCCAGCGTCTCGGCGGTGTCCAAAAGATCATCACCGCGCGTCTTCACGGTCAGCAATTTGCGAGACACCTCGGACGAGAAAACGCCCTTCTGGTACGCGTCCACCTCTAGCACCATGCACAACGTGATATCGTAGTCGTCGACGTTGTAGTTCGAATCCGCGATGCGGAGCTTCGGAAGGAACGGAAGAATCAGCACGTCCTGCGCTCCTTCACCCTCCTTCAGTAGATAGTTTTGCGTGAAAGGGTTTGTCGATAGTTTATCGTTGATCTGAAACAGCTCGTTATCGACGTGCCTGGCTGAACCGTCCTGGTTTTCCAGTATGTCTCTCAGACTCTGCGAGAAGCGGTCGGTGTAAGCATCGGAGCTGGCGTTGGAAAATAGCGTGCTGAATCCAACAATCTTTCCGGCGTCGTGCTTGGTGCTCACGTCGCACGGATTCGTAATTTCAATGGGCGCTTCCACGTCCGACGCTGGCGAGAATTTTACGAACTTGGCCGTCGCAGATTTATTCGCGGCCATCAGGAATGCGGTGATCAAGCGAATATCGTAGCGTCCCACGTCTCCTGAATTTTTCAGCGTCACCGCTCCGGCAACAGGGGTGTCCGGTGCCACGGACTCTACCGTGCGAGGCGCGTCGCTGCTCGCGAACGCGTTGATCATTGCGGATCGCACGTCGCTCGTGGTCCACGTGCGCTGGTCGATGCTTGCGATCTTCTCTTGGGGAATCTTGTAGATGACGCCTTTCAAGGGCGTCTTATATTCGAAGGTGGTAATCTTTTGAAAGTTCAATTGCTGCAAGAAAATGGCGATGGGATCTCGCACGGGATCGGTCATGAGTGTCAGGGTGTTCGCGTCCGTGTACGTGTGCGTGTACTCGAAGCGGAGCGGCACGCGGTCATTGCTGTCGGCGAAAAGCGTGGAACCATCGCGGTAAACGTACAGGTAGCACACGACTGACAACGTTTGTTTGTAAAAGGTGCCGTCCTTCGATTTGATCGTGTGGTCGAACAACGCGTCAGAACTATCCACGATCGTCACGTCGCTCGTGGCGATCGAGCTGTAGTCGTCCCCGATATCCTGGCATGCGATTCCCGCGGAGCTCGGTCCGGTTTTCCATCCGACCGAAAACGGAGACGCCTCCCCATTGTTCTGCACTTTCACCAACAAGTTTTCGAGAACGACCGATACGTTGGGCAAGGCGGTGTGATCCGCCTCTTTGAAGAAAACCATGTCGAAGTCCAGCTTAACGAGATTGAATCCATGAGGCGTGTCCGGATTCAACGGGTCCGTGTTGGCCAGTTCGGTGTCGCCCGCCACTTGCACAAAGTTTTGAAGGTAGTGGGCGCGATAGCCACTCATCTGAGTCTCTCTCACCGGAAGAGCGGCGAATACGGAGGACTTCTGAAAAATTTCGAACTGGTAGGGCGAGTAGTATGTTTCCGCCAAGGTTGTTTTTTTCGAGACCGCAGTCACGTAAACCCGCAGCGGGAAGGTGTACTTGGTTCCTCCGTTCATGAGCGTTTTGGCGACGCTCAGGGCGTCGATGTTCGCCGCCGACGTCCATTGAGCGAGATTGAAAGTCAAGTACCACTTGGCGGTACCCAAGTTGCACCCTGAAGCATCGACCGACGAAGCGTCTGGTCTGTCGTGGACCTCGGAGGTCCAATCTACGTCCCCTGTGCGATGCCCATAGAAGCTTAAGCATCTCGAGTTCGCGATCATCCCGTAGACGGTGGGCGACGCCGTGCGCTCGTCGGTGTACGTGTGAAGGTCGTTGAGGGCGCTAGTGCGATACGAGTCTTGGCATTTATCCGTGATTTCGTCGCCAAACGAACAGCTGGGATCGAACACTAAGTCGAGCATGCTTAGATCCGTGACTCCGTTCAATTTGGAGTTCGCCACGCTCAGATTTCCAAAGAGAATCGCGAACGCCATCTCGTCGGAGGCGCTCTGAGAAGGAAGCGGTACGTCTATCTCCATCGTGATCGAGCTCATGTCGGAGGAGATTTGCACCCCTTGCACCGAGGGGACGCCGCATACCAACGTCTTGAAGGAGGTCGCAGTGGTCGCCTCTTGGGTCGTGAACTGCGCTCGAAACGATGGGAGCGTCATGACGAGCGTCGCCACCCATGTCAACGACAGACGACAGCATCTCGAGAGCATTTTCGCGAGCGCTCCGACGTTACGTGGGTATAAAGTTTTGAAGTGGAGGGCGGAGAGGAAGGGCCCTTCGACGGTTCGCCGGCAGAGCGACGATTCGATGTGCGCTGGCGTCGAAAGGGATCGCTCGCACCTATATATATACGTCACCGTCGGCAGTGTCGCATGTCCGAGACAAATTTGAAATCGACGGTGATACTCGAACACGAGACGCGCACGCGCGCTACTTTCGCGTGGTGAATGTCGAAGAAAATCGACCTGCTTGTATAAATACGCGGGCTCGTCGTCGCTTTGCAAACTGCGCCGCCGAGACGCTTTCGTCGCGAGACCGCTCGCTTGGACCTCGTTCGCCTTTGACTGACTTTCCTTCGGTGGCGACGCCATGAGGTTCGTCGACGCCTGGTCGCGAAGAGCAACTCTGCTCGTCGCGCTCGTTCTTTCCTCGCTTCCCGCGTCCACGGCGCAGTCTTGCGCAGACGGCGCCGCGTTTCAGACTTTTACTACCGGTGCTTCGTGTAGCGCCAATGGCGCTAGTGACTTCCTTAATTCGGATTGTCTCAACTTAGTGGACGAGAGAAATGCTTACAATCAAAGCAATCCGATGCATCTCCCGTCACATTGCGTGTACGCGGTAAGCTCAATGGCACCGGCAAACCAAATGTATTATAACCAAGATTTGACTTCGAATCCAGGCAGAGCGCAATGTACGGCGCAATTTCAGTGCGCTTGTAAATGCCCGACGCCCGCACCGACCCCTCCTCCACCGACTTGCGCCAGCGACCCTTCGTTCAACCCACTATGCTATAGCGGTACCTGCGCCGGGCAGGGCGATGCTCCGATCGACGATGCGGCGGAGTGCCTGGCCTGGGCGAATGAGAACAGACCGTCTTCCGAATACACTCAAATTAATGAAGAAGCTAATCTTCCTGGATGCTTTGAGATAGGTGCCGACGTTTATTACAACAGTCATCCAGGCGCGACACACTCGTGCGGCGACGGCTCAAGCATTTGCGTTTGTAAATGCTTGACGCCCGCACCGACGCCCGCACCGACCCCTCCACCGACGCCCGCACCGACCCCTCCACCGACGCCCGCACCGACCCCTCCACCGACTTGCGCCAGCGACTCTTCGTACAACCCGTTGATCACGAGCGGTACCTGCGCCGAAGCGGGCTTTGCTCCGATCGCCGATGCGGCGGAGTGCCAGGCCTGGGTGAACAAGCAAAATGCAAGCGCGATTATGGATGTTGACGTATGGAGCACGGCCGTCTATTCAATGGATCGTTCGGACGCTATTCCTGGATGCGTTGATCAATCGGGGAGTTTGAATGTTGTTTTCAACCACGATGTAAACGCAACCGCAACATGCGACCACCAAGGATCCACTTGCGTTTGCAAATGTCCTCCGACGCCCGCACCGACGACCGCACCTCCATTTCCATTTCCTCCGCCACCGCCGTTGCCTCCTCCGCCACCCTCGCCGCCACCTTTTCCCGTGCCTCTTTTAGGCATACCCGCCTCCCCTCCACCTTTCGTCGTCACAAATGAAATTGCGATCAACCATTTTGAAATTACGTTTGAGGGTATCGACCCTTACGAAATGCTGATGTACCCCAAGGTTCGCCAAGACTTTGACGCGGCGTATAAGAATACGCTTGTCACATATTTGCCGGGCATGACCGAGCCACAAATTACCATTACAAAGTTCACAGGCAATACGACGGTAAAGAGCGTCACTTTGAGTAATAGAATCGTTTACTATGCCGGTACCGACTTTGCGATCACTCCCAACCAGACGATCGCGTGGTTATCCAGTGGGGCGGCATTAACTCGTTTCAACCAGACGCTTTATCCCTTTGGTACCGACTACGGCCGCTATGTGTCTTCGATCCAGCTGGTGAAGGGTCAGGCGATCGTGACGCAACTCGAAATCGACGAAGATGACACCAGTTTGACCTTGTACCAAATTCTGCATGCCAACTTTGAGCAGACCGATCCAGATTTCGCGTTTGTCAAAGACATGAGCGGGGTCCAGCGTATCGTGAACGAACGATGGAAGCTCGGTGATCACCACGAATTTGTGATGGTTCCGAGCTTGGTGGACTCCATGGCACAGTTGGTTCCCACTTTTGCCGACGGACGCTTGCTCGATCCCATCGAATCGTCCGATATGGCCTACACCTGCACTAACGCGACCCTTGATATGGGCCAACTCTTGGATCACACCCTCTGCTTTCTCGCTTGCGCGATCAATCCGAACTGCGAGTGGACAAGCTTTGAGATCCACAGTAAAAGGTGCGTCGGAGGAACCGTCGGCTGTACTATGGACACACTCATCAACGCGACGAGGCCTCAACGAGTGGGAATAAAACTTCGCGACGAGAGGGTCGTCGTGGATGGCGAAGAGATGCACGATGGGGCGCTCCTCTCCGCGCTCGCCGCCGTCTATCGTCCGTTCATGGGGAGAATCCCCGAATCTGCGAGCAGAAAGAAATTGCTCGGAACTCGGCGTCTTTTGCAATCGGGCGGTTGTGCAAATTGGGAATATGCTGAGCTGGTCGACACAGCAACTTGCGAAGATGTGGGACTCGAAACGATCCTCGATGCAGGCACGTGCGCTGCGGCCTTGGAAAGCCTTTCTATACCATATGCAGCGGCGCTGCCCGAAAAAGTAGACTCGACCAGTCATGCTGCAGGGTGTATTCTCGATCCGTATGAGAGGCTATTCAACTTTGCTACGAATGAAGGGGCCGTCCACTCCGATTGTGGAGGCCCGACCGGTGATCACAAGTGCTTGTGCAAGTGTCCGACGAGGTCCTGCGCCACCGACTCTACGTACAACCCGGTAGTCTCGAACGAATTCGACACCTGCTACGAAGCGGGCTTTGCTCCGATCGTCGATCAGGCGGAGTGCCAGGCCTGGGCGGACGGGCAAAATGCCAGCGCGCCCGCCATCGTTGTACTTGATGCTTTAGACGGAATTCCTGGATGTCATATCTTGAACAATGTGGTCACATACAACAGTCAAACAAAAGCAACCGGAACATGCGGCAGCGACGGAGACAATTGCGTTTGCAAATGTTCCTCTTACGAGATGAAAGGTTTGTCATGTTTACTTTCGGACGAGAGCGGAGCATCCAGAGATACGGTTGAGCCTTGCGGCTGGCAACCGGTGCTCGGCATGGCCGACGCGTCCTATCAGCATTCGTCCACGGGAGTCGGTAACGTGTATGAGCTGGTGAGCACGCGTGTGGAGAGCCTCTTCCCTGGCGATCGAGTGTGCCCGGGCGTCGGATACATGAAAGGTATCTCGCTGGCGCAAGAGAGCGGTTCGTACAAGATGTCTTCTTGCGCGTCTTATCTGAGCAACGATCTGCAAGCTTCGTTTGCCGTCATGGCGTGGAGCGACATTAGCGACGATTCGACGGCGGCTTGTTACTTGCTCCCAACATGCGGCAGTGTAAATTCGCCGATGACAACCTACGAAGAGGAATTCGGCGAGCAGTCAAGTGAGGTGACTCACAAGGTCGCGGTGTTGGTCAAGGATGCCATGCTCCGGCCTTCGGCCATAGACGCAGACCTTACCGAAGCGCTATCGCTCGCGACTCTCGCGTCTAACGTCGGAAGCCAGCTGTACACCGATATGTTGACGCGCGCTGGCGACTCCTCGTTTTCTGCGACCGAAGATTGCTTACTGAACCACCACGCGCTGTACGATTCGTCCGAGCGTGGCGCATCCTCCGTGTGTTTGCCGCAGAATTGCTCCATTTGGGGCACACACCCCGCATATCGTTCCGCGGATCGTTTTTTCGAAGACACTTGCTCGACGTCGGACACTGCGTGCTGCGCGAGTGCTCACGGCGGTGCTGCGCCGTGCGAGGTGGGCCCGAAGACGACCGCGTGCCTGGCGGAGAAAGTGGGCGACATCCAGCTGGCGTACAGCGAGATCGAGTACTTCGAGATCGTCGACACTTTTGTAGTGCCAAATTCTGAGTTTATGCAAAGAAAACGTGCGGAGAGCGAAACCCTAAAACACACAGAGTCGGAACGCATGATTCCGACGTGCACCATCAAGCTGGACGTGTACTCCGACGATTCGTACTCACTGGAAGCGAAGAGCGTGACCGTGCTTCGTGCCGAGAACGAACCCAACACGACCGACGCGATGCACGTATCTCGCACTTGTCCGCTCATGCGCGCCGACCCTCGCTATAACGAGCTCGTCGTCTCCAAGGGTAAGAGCTCCACCCACGTGAGTCGCGCTACAGAGAGCGCGGGACCTTTGCGCGTGTCGCTGATGTCCTCGCTGATGCCGTACTCGTCTAAAGTGCACATACCTCTGTCGGTTGCACACATCGACTTCGGCAACATGATCAACCGTACCTCGAATCGCGGAACCGGTTTGCTGGATCCGCATCGACCGTCTGACGTGGTGTGGAGGGCGGCGGATTCGGATGAGCGACGCGCCACCTACGCCGTTCCTGGAACGGCCGTTAACGAGGACGGCATCTCCTTCGGAGACGCGTTCGAGACGCCGCACCATCCGCCTTATAATGTGTACCCGCGAATGAACTATTCGGCGTCCGGAGGTGTGGCCGGTCGCTTCGAAGTGTCTCGTCGAGTGATGAAGGCCCGTTCCGATGATGACGGCGTCACTCTCTGTTTCGCTTTGTGCCAATCGGACTCGGCGTTCCGGATCGCGAGCAAGTTCGACTCGAGCCTGGGCGTGGACAATGGCTATTTTACCAGCGAGCAGGCGATGCTTGAAAATAACGTCGCCGACGATGACATCGAGAGCTTGGCGATCGGTGGAGTGTCATACTTCTACTCGTCCTCTAACTCGGTCATCTGCACGGGCACCTGCTCGGGCGCTTCTGATTACGACGACATGCATTCGCCCAGGGAGTCCGATGCGTTGATTTTGGAGGTCCGAGAGGCGACCGGTGACGCGGATCACCAACGCGTGACTTTCCGCACGTTGGATAAACAAAACGCAGTGCGACAAGGCGCGGTGTGCGTCCGAAACGTGCCTCTCAAATTCGATAAGACGTACGACGTGACGATACAGACTTTTAAATCCGGCGCGGCGAGCGATTATTCCGAGCCTTTGTGCTCGGAGAGCGCCGCCGACGAGCAGACGTCTGCCACCATCGACTACCTTACCGGTTCGTCCGCTGGTGAAAAGGCTAAGATCTTGACGTCCGAATATCCGTCCATTTCGTTAAAACCAGAAGAGGCGACGATGGAGTACCACGACGCATCGGAATTCGCGGTGGAGGAGCTGGGTGATGCACTCTTTGACGAAGAGTTGCGCCATATCGAGATGATCTCCGAAACCTCCGGACAAATGAGGCACCTCTTGAGCACTTTATGCGATGACATCTCGTTCTCTTCGTCCGAGCCGGAGTTCGGATCGTCGCTGCCGGCGTGTCTCGGGTTCACCTTCCGAACGCGAATGAACCCGCAAAAGGTGATCACTCAGGGCTCTGCGGACACACAGTCCACCTACGGCGACTTTTGTTGGAAGGGCCATGCGGCGTTGTTCAATGATTTGAATGACTGCGAGAGCAAGTACACAAGTTGTCAAAAATCGAGCATCGCTGATTACCCTGTGTACGACGTTTACGGAAACATCGAAAGTTTCGATGGCACCGCTGGCAATCTGTATCATCCCATGCCGACTACCGAACTCGCCGACTTTAAGAGCAACGTCGGACGAGCAGGGGGCGCGACGCGTTCCGCGTGCGCGACTCGCAAGGACCACATGATCGAGTTTCACGACACGAAGTTGTATCTTTCGCCCTCCGTCGATTCCTCCGTTTTGGACCCACATCTCGCTTCCCTGCGCTCCGCCGCGTCCAGCTCGCGACGTCTCCTCGGGAATTCGCTGGTGGACGCCGCAGTCGCCGATCTC
Organism: Cymbomonas tetramitiformis; assembly: GCA_001247695.2. Classification (NCBI taxonomy): domain Eukaryota; kingdom Viridiplantae; phylum Chlorophyta; class Pyramimonadophyceae; order Pyramimonadales; family Pyramimonadaceae; genus Cymbomonas; species Cymbomonas tetramitiformis. Next base: position 140,480 of record LGRX02022860.1, on the reverse strand, counting down.
GTGAATGTAACAATCTACAACGTGTCGGAGAGGCGCGTGGCCGACAACGCCGCGGATCGGTCCACGTATTTGAAGAGAGCGATGTACACTGTGGTGGGAAATAAGCTTGCGCAAAAAATGCGTAACACGTCGTTGTATCTGCACATCGACAAAATTACGTCTCAGGCCTTCGCCTGCGGGGAACCCGAGCTGGCCACCGATTACACGACCGAGGGTGGCGTCTACGATGACGTGTATACCATGAACTTCACCTGGAATAACGTCATCGAGGTGAACGGCGAGGACGTGGTGGACTCCGAAATCAAGTTCGCTTTCGGCAGCACCCAGGAGAGCGCCACGACGCACATGAGCGACGACGACGCCAACATTGCGAAGGGAAGCTATGATGACGTCCGGCCTTATTCCTTCGCGTCCGTGTGCAAGACGGACGTCGGATCCGTAAGCTCCGGCTACGAGGCGTATTCCAAGACCTCGCGGGTGTGCTCGACCAGCAAGAGCATGACTTGGATGACCAACCCGCGTGAGGCGTCCTACACCGATCCGAGAACCCCGGATTCCGATAGCGATTCCGTGTGCGAGAATGAGCCTATGCACATCAGCTTCACCGGCAAGCTCCGCGATTTCTTGGATCTAACCAACCGCGTCGCTCCCGATTACATGTTGCGAGAGGACCACGCCGGGGCGTACACTCACAAGACGCAGCTGCTGATGCGACAAGTTCTGCACCTCCGCACCGGAAACACCGTGCAGCGCGATTTCTTTTATCCCGTGTACATCAAGACTCTGAGCAATCAGATTATGACCTTCTCGGCGCAGTCGGCCGTGCTCCCCTCGGCGATCTCCCGCCTGACGGGCGTGACGGTGCAGTACGATCACGCCACTCTCAAGACGGTGATCGAGGCCAACGTGAATGTGTGTGTGTCACAGCCGGCGGGCACGCTGTCGGAGCGTCAGTACGAGCTGGTAAATCCGATTTACGGGTACGATCATGCCACGCTGAACCCGTCCTACTCCAAGTCTTTGCGCTTGCTGGGAACGCCTAAATACGTCAAACTCAGCGACGAAGTCACTCCGACGCCCGGCGCCGTCGCGGAAATATATCTCATGAACGCCGACGACGACACCTTCGACGCCGCATCCTACTCCGGTGTCAACGACCAACGGTTCGACGCGCAAAGCGTTGTTGGGTGCGTCCTTATCCAACAGACTGGCGGCGAACAACAGGTCCCCGGAAGCGACTCTCGATTCAGCACGGACGAGACGCTCGCGCAGGCCTACCAACATTTCGAATTCAACTGTTTCGACCGCGTGTACGTCTGCACATACGACAACAACGAAGAAGCTACGAGCGTGCATCTTCGGCTGGGCAGCTCGTACATCGTACGCAGCGGCAACCTATTCACCGTGGACCCGTTGAACCCGGAGAGCATCGTGCACGCGACCACGGTGTCCATGACGGTGGCCAGCGAGAGCGTCTCGCAGAGCTTCGATATCGCTATGAAGATCGACGTTCCAAAAGCGCTGCAAGACACGGCGGCGCTTCCCACGTGGAGCGCCTTCCACGCCGAAAGCAGCGAGGGGCTAAACGCGTTGCACCAGCTCGTCGAAGGAACCGGTGTCGTCAGCAACCGAGTGGAGCCCGAACAACGTTTCCGCGTCACGGCTCATCTGTCCACCGCCACCATGCGCGACGAGTATGTTTTGTATCCCATCTCTTTGTTTGCCGTGTTGAAGATGAAGAACTCCGTCACCGACACGTTGCAGTCCAGCGGCCCTTTGCGAAGCGACGGTACAAGCATCTCGGAACCGAGGACGGACTTCTGCGGCTTTTCGGCGAACATGGCAAAGGGCGAGGAAGTTCTCGAAGACGTAGGGAAAATCGTCCCGATCTATCAAGGGATCTTCCAAAGGAGCCGCGGCGTCCAGGACGACAGCTTCGTCAATCCTAGCGCCTTGCACTTATCCGAGTTCCAAAGAGAAGGGGTGGTCGATTCCAAGCTCTTGGCGCTTTTGCAATCCCGCGACTTGTACGTGTCCGATTCCCTGCAGTCCGACATGATGCCGACGCGTGAGAAGGGCGGTCTCGACATGCACACTTCCTCCAACTCGTGGACCTTGGTTAACAACATCGTGGTGCCAAACACGGACGCCAACCTTACGTTCGAAGTGAACTTTTGTTATATCGGAGCCGTCGTCACGAAGCAGGACGCCGTCGGGTCTGCTGCTGCTCGATCTGGAGATGGCGCAGACCCTTCTGGAGGGCTGTCATCGTACCCTAACTACATCGAAAGCACGGCGAGCAAATGTAGCAGCTTTGCGTCAGCCGTGGGGGCGAGTGGTTTTAGTGGTACAAACGACGAGAGTCTACCTCACGGATGTATTGTGTTGATCGACTCCCAAACGGTGTACTTCAACACCGCCACAAAGATTACGACCGCGCCTAGCCCAGGAACCAATACGCAACTACTTTGTTTAGTTCCGGGTACCGACACGGGACACGCATACGGAACGGTTGGGCTCACGTGCGCCGAATCCGTGTTCAGACAGGCTCTGACCAAGGAAGCATGCCTAGCGAAGTATGGGGGAGACGGAAGTACTGTTACCGTAGTCAATAACGCGAATCTTCCTTATGGCTGCGTACGAACATCTGATCTGAAGATGAAGTTTAACGAGTACGTGTCGGAAGCATCATGTTCTTCTCAAGATTTATGCGATTGCGAACGAGCAATAGGGCCGAGCGGTGCAATGCAAGAAACGCCTGTGCAAGTGGGATATTGCCTGCCACCGGAGCAGGGCGGCAACAGGCGACGACTGCTCGGCTACGCCTTCGGCTCCGTCGGGTCGACGTCCGCTCGCACGTTGAGCGGTACGGGCGACGAGACGGGCACCGGCAACGTCGGCGTGGAACATCAGGTGGATCTTGTGGCGATTCCACGGGGAACCTCCTCTTCCACCGCGGATGCCGTCGTCACGGTCGACGGCGATACGGTCGCGGAGGTGCATACCGTTGAGAGCACCGAGCACGACGATCACGACTCCAGCAAATACAGGATCTTTATTTCCGTGATCATCTCTTTGCTCGGTCTCGTGTTCATCTTAGCCTCGATCATACTCGTCGCCAAGATCAGAAATACCATCAAGACGAATGGTTCCGGTAATACGGATCCGACGAAGCCGCTTCTTACACGGGAGAACTCTGCAACGAAGACAAGAGGAGGCGCAACGAAACGGCCATCCCGGAAGCAGGCCGTAGAGGTGTAATACGAAGGATTGCATCGGACTTGCGATTTTGGCATCGTCGTTGAAAACCAACTCCGCGCTCGTTGAGCGTGCGGACACGTTAAAGTTTTCGCCCTTGCCCCGATGCCCGAAGGATTAGATGGAAAGTAAACTAATCTTGAGATTACCTCACGCGCGGCGACCCTCGTTACGATGACGGCGTCTTCTTGATTTGTTTTTCGCTAAGTCGGAGTGAATTACTGTAGGCAAAAAGGAATCGCGCGTGACGATACACTTATTAACTTCCATGCTAGTATGGGTTTTATTACTTTTTTTGGTCGACGTACTTTTCGAACTTTGTCATACCACGGTGACCGCTGAAAGACCCTATATATCGTTGCTTATGGCTCTCGTGCGGTCAATTTGACATACCCACCAAGGTCATTGGGGGTCCCTAGAGGGGTATTGTGGGGCTAAGATTTAAGGAATATGCCAATTAATCTTACCCCGTTTTGTGATGTACATATCTTCGACGTTGTTTACAAACTTCGAAATGTGTTGAGAGTCTTTTTTACGAGGCCGGGTTTTTCTTGATAATGCTATGCACACTCTTAAGACGAATTGTAAATTCAATTCTTAGATAAAAGAAGATTTCGGGGGTTGTCAAAATCGCCCATACAAGCTTAGCAAACCCGTTGTGATAGCTATATCTAATAGACGTTGCGCATTCGGACATTCGACTGTCGCAGGACCGGGTTCGCATTTCGGTCAGATCGAATGTCCGAACGGCATCGACCATACACGTCGAGGGTGATTCGATACTTTAGTAAGCATGCCTCCGGTCGACGGCATGCGATCAACCATCCAACAGCGACGCGATCACCGACGTCGGTGATTACGGATGCTCGATTTCGACCGACGTGCGCGTGCGCGTATAAATATACCGAACGGGAGGCTGCGATGCTCCGACTGAAGCATGTCTGCGGAGGTACCGCCCGTCACATCATTAAGCGACACAAATCAGAACATGTCGCCAACGACGTCGCTATTGCAAGGCCAGAACAATGTATGTGCGGCGAATTCGAAGATTGGCGCCGCGTGCGACGGTCGAGGTTTGAGTGTCTTCGCGGATCGCGATGGTGTCGTCACGGGCAACACTGGCACGGCCGTCTGCGCCGGCTGACGACGATGTGAGTTGTTCACGTTTTCCTTCGCTTTCGGGCAGGCTTGATCGCAACGTGAAGCGTGAACCTCTCACGAGTTGGTGCGTTCGTGTGCGTGACCGCGGGTGCAGAAAACTGGAGATTCGAAGAAGCCAACGATCGCGTCAAATATGCTTGTCGCGCCATGAAGGGCGTCTCGGTCACTTTTGCCAAAAAAACCGGGCGTCTTGATTTTGAAATCTTATAAAAACTGTTTCGATGCATTTTGGTATCGCACGGGCACGGTAGTCGATATTAAACGAAATGTGTATACCGATGCATTGCGTATATGCGCCAGTCCGTCGTTCGTTATTGAGTGACACGATACGAGGTTGATCGACGTCAGAATTGCGCCAAAATCGGCGAATTCCGCTCATCACGATATTTATCGTGGCGCCCGTATTTTGCGTGAAAACCGTCTTTCAAAAAGGAATTGTACTTTGGGGACTACTTTCATGGTCATGGTCACGGTATATGACAGTAAACCGTTTTGCCGTTATACACGTTTTTTGGTTACGCTCAGATTTGCTCTCGGACGAGGTGTCAGACCGACCAGCGTGACTACGAAGGGTGTCGTTTCGATTCTCAAATGTTGCGTCGACAGTAAACCGTATGTCAAAACCGAAGCAGTGCACAAGATAATAACGAATATCATCGAAAGACGCGCCCGTCCGAAAGGAATCGACCGTGCTCCATCAACTAATTGGATACCTACACATATACCGGGAAATTAGTACCACATCCGCGTGTTGATCGGAACTCTCTCCGTCAGCGTCGTCATCACCAGGCCGGTCGCGGGTGTGAAAGTAAAATAAAAACGTGTTAAGAGAAATGAACTTCTGAGGGAACCTCCTCGGACTTTTATGGTGCGGGCTTCGATTCGATCCATCGGGTCGAAAGGTGTTCAAATTACGAGGGTTACGAGGGTTTTCCGCTGTGTTGCGTAAAACCCTCGTAGACTAAAAGACGCGCGAGAGCCGGAGTGAGGTGCAGCGTTTTTTCAAACCAGCCTGACGTACTGCCAAAGTGTCGGTACTTTATTACAGGTGCCGTGGTAAGTTTAAAGGCATCGACGCGTGCCGTCGATCGAACTCCTTCGTACATGTGACACACGGTCTCGGTGACAAACCAGCACACCATCCACATCTCGACATCTCCCTTGTAAATAAAGTTGAAGCATGGATGATGTTCAAATGCACAAGAGGAGTACGCTCTGCACGACCGATGCCGAATGGAATTTACTCAGACAGATAGCCAAGGACAACGAGGTCGCAGTCAGGGCCTACTTACGAAACTGTCCAGCCTTTACGCGGAGTCTGTCTGACACCCAACTCGAGCACGCTATGATTAACGGAAGTAAGAGAGTGATGACCATGTACGTCGAGGAGTTTGATTCCAATTTTGTGGTCTGCTCCACACTGGCAGAGATGGCCTTAGTGAGCGGCAATCTGGACCTATTCCAGTGGGGAGTGCAGCGTACCATGCAGGCCGCCTTACTATGCGGCGTCGAAACGGACGCCCGCAAGCGGAAACGTGCGACCGGGGACAACTGCAAGTGGGGCCAGTGGTTCGACGCCGTGGGGTACATGACCGTCGTCGCCGCACGCACGGGACAGACCGACGCATTGGAATGGATGCTGACTGGCGCGTACAAGGAGTATTTTCGCGATCCCTTTCCGGAGTTTTGTTTGTGCACGGAAGCGGCCGACAATGAACAGTGGGGAACGCTGCGTTTTTTGGTGAAGCACGGAGCGAAGGGACTTTTATGTAAGCAAACCCAAAGCGTGATTACGGGGATGGTGAAGAGGATCTTTTGCGATGATAACTTGAACTCCGCCATGCTCGTGCTCCAGGACGCCTTCGAAAATTTCGAGATTGAGAATTTGGATCGATGCAACGCTTTGAGCACCGATGCTTAGAGATCGAAACAGTAAAATGTATAAATACGTACTAAGATTTATCGTTTCGAAAGACGCACATTCAAGGCGTAAACAATCGGTGACGCTTATGCATATGTGTGTATTCTATATTATTGGCACAAGAGTATCTTATTTTCCTGAAACTGTCTCGTACTGATCGAGGATGAAGTGTTTTACAATGTCCACGACCTCGTGCTCGTTGTCGTATCTCATGGTGGCGATGATGTCCAAGGCCAGCTGCACTTCGATGCAGCTCGTCAAAGCGGAGTTTGGCGAGTTGCCCGCGAAGAACACCTTGTGTTTGAGGTGGTCCAAAAGCTTCTCGGTATCAACGAACTTCAGTTTATCGTGCGAGCATATCACGTCGTACTTCTCCTTCAGGAAAAATACGGTCCGCACGGCATCGTCGGAATCGGTCGGCTGTATTGTGCGCCTGTAGGTTCCCGAAGCCACACACTTGGCCGTTTCCCAATCGCTTTTTATCTTGCCGAGCTCGTACTGCAATCCATCTTGGTCGTTTTCGCTCATGCTCTGGCGGTCTCTTTCTTCGCGATTATGAACGCGAAGAACAGTGTGGCTTCGCTTTTATGCACCGGCCACACGAAGCGCGAATGCGAATCATCGATCGAACGTTGATCGCGACGTCATTGCGCGATCGATCGAAACGCTGTGCGGCGAGACTGAAACCTACCTGGCCTGCTCGTTGGCGCCTCGTGCACGGACGCGTGTCGCAATTCGCGTAATGAGAGCTCTCTCCGAGTTGAACGACCGCCAACGGCGAGCTTTGGCGGTGCTCGTGAGGGAGGACCGCAACGTGATGATTTTAGGCGAAGCGGGGACGGGAAAGAGCGACATGATCGCCATGGGCTGCCGTCTTTACGCGGAGAGACTGCTCTCCGCGGGGCGGAAGCGCGTGGGTTGCAAGGTTGTGGCGCCGTACGGCATGGCCGCCTCCAAGATTGACGGACAGACCGTCGATAGTATTTTCCCGGAGGCTGTTTCCGTCACGGACGCGAGCACGTGTCGCGCTATGGTCGCTCGCATGTTGGCGCGAAATCCCACCTCTCCTCGATGGACCGCGGTCCGGGCGTTAGCCTTGCTGGTGATCGACGAGATCTCCACGTTGACGCCGACGAAGTTGGAGATGCTCGACGTTTTCTTTCGAACGGTGCGCCGCTGTCCCGGACTTTTCATGGGCGGCCTTCGGGTGATGTTATGCGGCGACTTTCTACAGCTAGACCCGGTGGGGGACGAGTTGGCGAAGCTGCACGAGCACGAGCTGCTCATTCGAGGCGAGTTCAAGGTGGTGCTGCTCGAAGACAACCTGCGTCAGTCCGATGAGGCTTTGCGAGCGCTTCTCGCTCGATCGCGCATTGGAAAGCTCACTGACGAAGATCGTGCGACGCTCGCTACGAGGCGTGTCGAGGAGCCTCCGAGGGGGCGAGGCGCGCTTCAGGTTTGCTACAGTCGGCGAAGAGCGTTCGACATCAACGACGCCGAGTTGGCGGCTATTCTCGACACCGAGCGCGTCTTTGTGGCGATCAAACGGTGGACCACAAATCCGAGCCGAGGCGCGCTCGAATGGACGACGAGTAAGGTGGACGCCCCGCATCCGTCGAACCTGGGACCTCTCGGCGATCGGCTGCGCGAGATGTGCGGACGGCCCAATGTGCAAGCGGTCAAGCGATGCGCGCTTCGGGTAGGGGCTCGGGTTATGCTCAACAAGAACTTGTACGATCACGAAGATCCTCGAATGCGAAACGGAAGATTGGGCACCGTGCGCGCCATCGAGGTTCCTGAGGGATGCGTTCACGCGAGCCATCTCGTCGACGAGATGGTCATGCTCTCGGCGCGGACGCGAGTGATGGTGGCCTTCGACGACGCCGGTTCGCCGGACGCCGCGGTCGAGGTGAGACCGACGGTGTCGCGCCATTCGGTGCGCGTCGCGGGCGCGTTGCGACGATGCGAGGTGTGGTGCATGCCTCTCACGCTCGCCTGGGCTGTGACCGTGTACAAGGCGCAAGGATGCGAGTTGCACAGCGTGGTGGTGCACAGCGACGATTTGTACAAGCCCAAGCATCTGTACGTCGCGTTGTCGCGTTGTCGCGCTTTGGAGGGCCTTTATTTGATGGGGCCGCCTTCCGAGTTGTGCTGTCGCGCCGACGACAGAGATCTCGAGCTGTACGACGCGCTACAAAACAACGGGGGCGAATGGGACTACCGTCAAGGGATGCTGACGCCGCGTGTTTCGATCGGTTGCGAGGGCGCGTCGAATCCTACCATCGCGAGCAAGCGTCGGCGTTCGAACGACGGTGATCGTGGCAAAGCAGCGGCCGAACGCGAGTGAGCTACGCTGCGCTCGTGTCGTCCCAATGACGAATTTTTGTGTGCTCCCGGTAATGTATCGACAAACTTTTAATTTACGAACCCGCAAAATAAATTGAACCGTTCTTTGGACGCGTGGAGGATGCGACGCTACCGATTTTTTCGTGCCATGTACGTGTCTTTTGTGGACCGGCGATGTATGGCGGTGGCGTTGATTCTGTCGAAAAGCTCGTCCGTTCGCATCTCCAGCATGCCGGCGTCGTTCACCGAGTGTCGCATCCAAGAACGGTAATGAGCCGCACACAGAGCGTACCGTTCACCCGTTTCCGGAAACAATGGACTCGAGAGCGTGATTGTGTGTTTGCGGGTCCTGTCGCGCAAATTCTTTTGGCAGTGCGCACACTTCACGAGCCGAGCGTCTGGGGACGCTGGTTCGTTCGTCGCTTTCCGTTTCGAGCGGCGATTCGACCGGTCCTGTATTTTCGTCGAGGCGTGCTGAAAATGCGCCGCGCGATCTTGGCACGACGCGCACGGCAAGGGGGTTTCGCCGATCAATCTTTCCAGTTTGATCGCGCGCACCTCTCCGCAACACGGCGCGACGCCGTACAAAGTGTTGTTCACCGCACAAGCGAAGGCGTCCTCGCGAAGCGTCGACAGGAGCACCAGCCGGATCAGCGGAACCAGCTCGCACATGGTGTTCTTTCCATTGGCGCAATACATTCGGTCGTCGCGCGTGTCTCGTGTGCACGTGTCGAGACCCGATCCGTCCCATTCTGCGATGTTCTTTACTTCGTTGCAAACGGCGCACACGTAGAGCGTGCAGTGCGCGCTCAAGTCCTTGTCGCCGCTCGAGCGACGGTTCGTCGCGATCCGTTCAAGAACGGCGTCGTATTGACGCTGGCGTAAATGCGAGGGTAGGCGCACGATACCGGGAGTGTTCTTGTTTTTAAGAAGCAGGAGCATCGGAAGGGTGTGCGTTCGCCAGAGACCGCGAGCCGCGTCGGTAGAAAAGATTTCGGACTTGTCGGCGTCGAGCGCGAGCGCGCGTGTCTGTCTCATCACTTCGGCGCGCAGCCATCGAGGCTCCGCCACGAAGGTTGATATCCGGTCGTCGACGACGCTCTTGACCAATAAAGAGTCCCGGCACAGACGCTCGGCGCCTCGTATCGCCTCGTGCATATCCATGACCGGGCTGTCAAATAGGGCGTGACTGGAGCACGAGACGACAGAAAATACCAACGAAGGCGGCGGAAGGCGGGGCATGCTTCGGTTGGTCATCTTCAGGTGATTGCCGCCTTGTTGCAAATAGGTCGAAAGAAGCGCGTATCGGGTCTCGTCCGACAAGCTCTCGCAGTTTACCAGCTCCTCCCGCAGTCGCTTGGAGGACACGGCTCGACACTTGTTCATCGCGCTCGAAACGAGAAGGTCGAAGTTTTTCCAATGAGGCAGGAACGTACGAATTAGGCTTGACATGGCGTCGCTCATATTGGTGGTGGCGACCACGTGCTCTCGGATGCTGAACAAGATGAACATGTCGTCTGTCTTCTCCGCGAGTCGGTCCTTGACGATCCGGCCGACGATTTCCCGAGACGCGTACAGAAGCCTGCGGGACGAAAGACAAGCGTGCTCTTCGCTGTCGCTAAAGTTGCCGAGAGCGCCGCATATGACGATGTCTACGAGGATGTCGCGCAGCTCTCGAGATTCGCGAGTGTATCGATCCAGGACTGTCGTCAGAGAGCGCATGTGACAAGCCCGAGGCACGCATTTTGATATGACGTGGCACATCATGGTGTGCACGCTCCGGAATTCGCCGCTCGAAGCTGTCGTTCGGATGGCGACGTTTGTGTTCATCAAGAAAACGGCTTTGTGCACGCAACGATCGATGTCCGTCAAGGTTTCCGAGGCTACGATGCGCGTGCTCGGCGCGCCTCCCTCGCGGAGTTCGCTAACGATGTGATGATCTAGAAGAAGGTGCAGCATGTGCACGATCCTAATGGGCAGTTCGTGCCGAAAGTCTTGCACGAATTGTGCGATTTTTATCTGAGTGGCGTGTCGATCGGTGGAGTTCGCGGAGAGCAAGCTCTCCACGTTGGCCGCGCGAAATTTGAAGTAAGCGCGCAACGCGCACACGACATCTTCGACAAGGTTGCCGTCTCCGGCTTCCCGAGCGATCGAAACCGTCGTCGGGTGTCTTGAACGAGAGGTCGTGTCGCGCGACGTCGTCTCGAGCGAAGGCGCCTTCGCTGCGGACGTCTGCACGTTGCGCGCTAACAAAAATCCGGCCTTATCTCGGAAACCGTGTGCACGACCTCGGGGAGTTGCCAGCGTAGCTTGGACTGATCTATGTATCTGACATTCGCCGAGTCGCGTCTCCAAGCCAACAGATGCTTCTCTGCGACGCAGACGGATCCCGCTACGCCTTGGAAACGTGGCGATTCTTCGCGAGGGATCATATACTCGGACACGTACCCGTCCACGGAGTTCCTCGGATTCACGAAGCTGTTGATCAGTATGGACGGGTTAGGAAATCGGCTCGCGGACTGCAGAAGGCACATGTACGCGAAATGAATTTGCGACCGCATGCACAGAAGGCAGGGTCGGCGCTCCTCGGGATGCTTTCCCGTCGTGTTGAAACTTTCGTACTCCTTCGGGTTCAGGTACTCGCGAAGAATGGCTCCTCCGTGCTCCTCGAAGCCTCGAATCGCCGGAGAGAGTCCTTGGCACCGCTGACCGAAGACGCAAGGTCGAGTTCGGACGACGACGCCGTTCGTCGCACGAATCTCGACGATCTCCGTCAGAAGATTGCTCTCGTAGGTGTACGTCTGGGTGTGGATGACGTCGTGCACATCCTGGTATATCACTTCACTTCCTCTACGGTTATCGTGGCGGTCGTCGTATCCGCATATGCGCAGCAGATTCGAGTTTTCTATGAGCTTCAAGATGTTGATCAGAGGAGGGTCCGTCATCAGTTCCGCTGGAATGCCTTGGAGGTTGTTCCAGAGGGGTTGCGTTTTTTGCTTGCGCTTTCGCGAGCTTTCCGTGGTGTTTTCTATCGTGGTCGCGTCTTTCTCGACGGGCGCTTCCGGTGCCTTCGAAGCTTTCGATTGCGACGTTCCGAAACCTCTCGTAAATAGCAATCTTCGCCAGTCGTCTACGACGGCGTCTCGGGAGCGCTTCGTTGCGAGCGATGTCATTCGCGATTCGTCTTCTCCCGCGCACTCCGCGCTCGTGTTGGTCGCGGTGTCCACTTCTTGTGAGGTCCGCATCGGTGACCGACGTAGCTCGATCGCCAAAACTCGAAGCGTCTAGACCGCGCTTGGCGAGCGCCCAAAAAAAAAGCCGATCTGCGCGAAATTCGAGCGGGCGTCTTTTTATTTTAAGAGGCGCTCACCGAGAAGGGCGCACACTTCGATCGCGACGCATTTGGCGGTCACATCCGTACGAGATTGTAAATCGCGGACCTTTGAAAGTGATAAATCGGCGAATCTCCGAGGGCTCGCCGCCAAAGCGGCGCGACGAAGTTTCTTCTTTTCGCGCTCCAAATGTATAAGTACGTCGCCGAAACGGTGAGATCGACGTCGAAGACGAACGCGCACGAGGCGATGCGATGTTCAGTATCCTCGACGTGTGCGACGTGCACAAGAACGAGGTTTCGCCCGTTGACGAGAGTGCGATCGACCGCCGTGGGGCCGTCGCGTGTTTGGGAAAGCTCGTCCAGGATCGAGTTTCTCTTCGAGAAGCGGTGGAGAATCACTGCTTAAACTGGAACACGCTCGTGCAAGTGTGCGGCGTTCACGCGATGGATTTCTTTTTGGGCGCGGCGAGTCCGGCGGCGAAGGTCGAGGCGTCCTCGGCGCAGGTCGCGATCCGCGGTCTCTTCACGAAGGCGCGAGCCGCGCGTGAGTGGGCCGCTCAAGTGGACCTGAAGACGGCGCGCCGCGTGCGTGGCAACAGCGGGGCGCATCACGAGGTGCGCGTGACCTACGAGCACCTGCGCGCGCTGAAGATCGGCCCCGCCGAGGTCGCGGCGCTATGCGGAGAGATCGACAACGAGTTCCGAGCTCGCGCGGGACTGCATTCCGAGGAGAGTGTGCGTGCCCTCGGTTGGGACTTGGAAGCGCTCGCGCCGAGAAGAGCTGTTCGCAAAAAACCGTTCGAGAGACATCGAGTGATACTTGACCTGTAAGGATCTCGAGGGCTCTGCTTCGCTCGGATCGTGCGGGAGGCCGCCGCGATCCTCCTCGCATATCAAGCAAGGTTCTGTATCGTGCATTCGTATAAAGTCGTAGCCAGATACCACACTCTCAGGCTACACACGAAAGCGAACCGGGTTTAAGTTTTTAAAGACCGTATACGTAAAGGGTGTTTTTTATGTAAATGACGTGCACGTGAGGCGCCTCATCCAACGTGCCGAAATCCGCAGACTATGCGGGACTGCCGCCGACCCTGCGAGTGTTGCGCAGCAGCTCGAAATCGGAATGAGCCCGTCACGGAGGTATCGCGACATAATAAAATTTAGCCTTCACTGAGACGCACGAACGTCCTCGTGATCGGCGCCAGCTATCCCGAGTTCGAACGTTTCCGTGGCCTCCCGCTCGATTCGCCGCTCGACCGCCGCGATCATGTTCTCGAAGCACGCGTCGTTTGATAAAGCCTCTTCCAGATCGTACATTCCCCGATAAATGCGCTTCATCACGCTCTTGCTGTCGTGCAGCAACGCCTTGTTCATCTCGACGAGCGACCATCTGTGATTGTTGTTTTGCGTGACGCGCTTGGTGACGCGCTTCTTGATCTTTCGCAAAAGGCGGCCGCCGTCGTTCTGCGACGACCAGTCGTGCGACAGACGCTTGTACATGACGTGCATCCAAGTCCGGAGGCGCGTGCGAAGCTCTCGAGAGGCGTTTCTGTGCGTCCATTCGCTTTCGTTGAACCTGTGGAGCACGGGCGCGTCTGCATCCGATGCGAAGCGGTAGCGAAAGCTGCGAGCCGCGTGCAAAAAAGCGTACAGGTTTATATGCCGCGAATCTCGAGGATCGAGTATTGCCTTGCACAACGCGGTCGCCATAGCACGAGTGCACTCGCAGGCTAAGTTGTCGTGCGTATCGCGAATGAATGTTTCCATCTCGGACGTCACCTCCTCCGAGACTATCGCTCGCAGCCCGTCCCAAGCGTCGCATTCGTACAGCTCGGAATGCGCGGTGACGGAGTCTGTTATCGCAAAAGAAGGCGCGACGCGTTCCGCTGCCGTCGTCGGAGCATCCGTTCGCTTGTTCTCATCGTCCCAGCACACCTGCACGAAATCGTCTTCGCCCGACGAGAACGAACACGGCTCCGATGGTGGCCTTGGGGTGTCTCGTTCGACCATCAACGATCGCGAGCGCGTGGGTTTTTTAGTCGCGGCGAGCGTAAAAGGATCACGCCACGTTCGTATGCACCACGGAAGCGAGGTTCCACCGTCGCGCTCATCAAAAAGATTCGTTCGACGGCTCGCTTCGGTAATCGTTAAGCGATCGAACCACGAGCGGCGAGAACAGGAAGCGTTTAAGGGGCGCGCCGATTGATCCATTTCGCAGCCTGCCGCACGTTGAGACGAGGCACGATCCTCTGATCGACACGAGACCGGCCGAGCGTTCGGATCGTATCGGACGGGTATATATACGCACCGGTTCGCAACCCAGACGCGCTTCGAATGGAAGACCAGCACGAGCGATTTTCGTCTCTTGAAGATTGGTGCAACGATAACTGTGGCATCAAGGACGACGCGGAGAGCTGGAAGGACACCGTGTCGCGGACGCTTCCGCTCGTCGTGCGCGTAGTGACCGACGCGTGCGTCTTGCTCATATTGTTTCAGGCGTGTCGCGGCATGCTGCGACGCTCCGCTTCGTCTTCGACAAACGCGGCGATCGCGCCCGCTCGCAAGATTCAGTGACCGAACCGCATGCCTCGCGTCGGGCGGCATCGACTGGCCGCCGTCTGACCGGTGCGCCGATGTATCGCTGAAGGCGATTCGTTTCGAGGGCCGTGTGCGAAGCGATCGTCGAATACGCTTGCACGGAACGGACCGACGAGTCCCGTCTTCTTCCTGAAAGTACGGCGATAAGGCACAGCCGAACATCGCAATTCGGAATCGACCCGACGACTTTAGGTGCCGAGACGCGCGCACGAAATGCAGGGCAATCTCGATATTTTGGGCCGACCTTCCGGAAGCGACCGCGATCTTGGACAATAAGACCGGAAAATAAGAATTTTACACGATGTCGGTAGACAGAAACGTCAAAAAGGGTACCTGCGATTATGAATATCCAAGTTGATAATCAAAAACTTACATCGTCGCTGCCACGGTCGGTGGCCTTTGATTAAGACGCGGCAACGGTTGTGCAACCTAATTTACGATATCTTGGCGTGTTGGTCAATCGAAATTTAAACCGGCGATTAGAGCGTCGCAACGAAGCGCATATATGGGCCTATGCACGAGGCGCTTTTTTGGACCGTGTTCGACACCGAAAAGACGCTTATGCGCATCGTGACGACGTATGGTACGATGCACTTCTGCAGGTGTATGGCACCGCTGCCTGCAGGTGGCGGCCTGCGGAGGCATGCGCGCGAAATATCACACATCGATCCGACTGTTCATGCGCGAAACGTTGGGCGCCGCACCGTCTTTGTATCTCTTTACGGAAAAGGCGCTTTCAAACTACGAGATGAAGCTGCGACATCATCGCGGGACAGGGACGCCTTGACATGCCGATATATGCGCGAGGTCGGGAAGCGGTCACCCGGAATGTTTGCAGTACGCTCACGAAAACGGATGCGTGTGGAATCCATGGACGTGCGCGGCAGCTGCCGAGGAAACGCATAACGTCTGCTTGCGGTATGCTCATCGGATTACAGGGTTGTTGTCGTGTAGCAACCGTACAATCTTTGAAACACCGTTGCCAACAGAGGACTACGAATGTTCATGCTTTACAAAAAAAGGACTCTTAAGAGTCAAATTTCGTTATGTGTTAACTCTTCAACGTTCAGAATCCGGAACGTACCACTCACGATTTAACAAGATTGCCAATGATGTGCTTTTCGTATTTATCGATAATTATGACTGCTGACATAAACTTCGCTAGCACAAAGGTGTCCGGCATCGATACGTCGAAGAGTCTTGTTCGAATCGACGAGGCGGTTGTAGGACGCCACGGTGCGACTGCCCGAAGAACCCCGTTTGATGTAGGATCTCAAGGCGACGCGTCGACCGAACACAATACTATCGTGTCGAGCGTCGAGTTTGGAGCTTTTCGGCGCTCGCAGCATCGGCGGTGGATTTTTGCCTGCTCGTCGGTCACTATGATGCGTTCGAGACCGGGCAGGCGGTCGGCCGTGTTCATGACGGAGATCGCCGCCAGCTCGTTCAGTCCGACGATGGAAAGGGTGCGCAGCGCCCGCGCGGCTCTCACGTGTAAGAGAAAGGAATCGTCAGCGAGGATGTTACCCGACACGTGGAGGAATTTCAGGACGGGCGTCTTCGTCAAGCCTTGGACGTTCCGCAAGTCCGCCAAGTTGCGTAAAACGAGCTCTTCGAGGCTCGGAATGTCTTCGAGGAAGCCCAGATGCGAAAGCTCGTACATGTTCGCCAAGCACAATCGCTGCAGGCCGACCGCCCGGCGCAAGACATCGCCGTTTTTATCTTCGAACGTTCCTACCATGTCGATCGTGAGATCCCGGATGCACGACAGACACGGCATACACGCGCCACTCAGATTGAAGTTCCAGGAACCGAATTCCAAATGCTCGATGTGATAACGTTCGAGACACAACGGAGGGTGTCCGGGAAGCCGAAAGCTGTGATGCGAATGCGCCGAGTGTCGACAATTGACGAGGCGAAGCTCGGTCAGCGCGGGTAAGTCGGCAAGGCTCGCGGAGTCCAGCTCGGTGAATCCGATCAGGGTCAAGCATGCCAATCGAACGAGCGTCCCGGGGATCCGTACACGCTCCACGCTGGTGGATCGGTACATATTGGTTTCCAGCAACAACCTCTTCAGCGCGGTCATCTTTGAGAGACAGGCCGTGTTGGAAAAGGTGGCTTCCGTGCGCAGCTGTAGATCCGTAAGCTTTGTTAGAGCGCTCGCTGTCTCGACAAGTTTGGTCAAGTCCGTTTCGGACTCTCCGGAAAAATGCAAGCGCAGACTGGCCAGGTTGCAGTCGGCGAGGCTTTCAATGGCGAGCTCTCTCGGCGAAACATTCTCGAAGGCCAAGCATCGAAGGCGCGAGTCGGCGACGATCGCTCTCAGCAGCGACGCGTTGCAATCGCGCGCGCACGTCTCCGAATGAAGCATCGGTTGGAAGCGCACCACCGCCGATCGCAGATTCTGAAATCGGCGAGCCCTGTGCTCAAAGAGAGATGTCGCATACGCATAAAACTGCTGCCTCGTGATCTTCGACGCCTCGGCGGCGTTCAGGGTCGATCGAGGCTGTAAGCACTCTATTCTGCCAGAGAAATGTTCGCACATGCTGAACTCGAAGGCGTTCGGAACGCCTCCCAAGCATAAACGCAGGGTCCACATATCGTACGCAGACTTTCCGAGCTCTCTGCGCACAGCGAGAGCATCGGCGACTGGGTCGGTGATGAAGCGAAGAGCGAAACGAACGGAAATGTCGCGAGAGGCGTACGCGTAGAGACTGTCGTCGATAAGCAGGCACCTCAGGGTCCACTGCGATCGATTTTGGGTGCATTCGATCATCTTGTGCATTTTCAAAGACTTGACGACGAGTTTGCGAGCGAACGTGCTGATGACGATTCGCCTTCGCACGCTTTCGGAGTCCCGAAAAGCGCGGCAGGTTTGACGTAAGCTCGTGAGCGTTCGCAAGGTGGCGAAGCGCAAGACGTCGGTCTCCAACCACTGCGCGTTCGCGTGCGCGGCCAAGGACATGGCGCCGGATTCGCCTACTTGTCGATGAGCCGGTGTATCCATCGGTGGGATGCAGTGAACTGAAGTAATCGCTCGTGCGTGACCTTTCGATCGATCGACGATACGCTTTTTCGCTCTCTGCTTCTTGTCATCGAGCGCCTTTCGGAAGCGCACCCTGCGACGATCGGACTTGCGTGATCGCTAATCCGAGCGACCCGGCGTCCTTCATTCGTTCATCAAGAAGGCCTCGTTCACGAAGTGCGTGTGATTGTCCTCGTCCATGATCCACACCGAGGTGTCTCCAAACAAGAAAAATGCGCGCGTCGCGCTGACTGCGCCGTGCAGAACGAAAAGAACCGAAACAAACAGCGCGCGTTTTGTCGGTGACGTGAACGCTGTTGTCGATCCGAGTGTCGGCAGATACGCTTCCATGACTGCACGCTTCCCTGCGGGTCGACTCGACGAATTGCTGTACGCGCCTCTAGTTTTGACGAAAAACTTGAGCGATCGTTAGATGTGCGCGCTTGCACGCATTTATACTGCACTTCGCGTGTTGTCCAAGTCGCGACGCCCTCGAACGAGAGCGTCGAACGGAACCAAGCGCAATCGGAGTTCTACAAGCGAGCTCAAGCTAGCTACCGGACCGCCGAAGAGGTGGATTTGAGCGAGGACGTAAAACATTGGGAAACGTCGAGTTCGGATCAACGCGAGTTTCCGAGGACCGTCCTAGGCTTCTTCGCCTCCGCAGACAGCATCGTCGCGGAGAATCTCGCTCAACGATTTTATGCGCGAGCGGGAGACTACCATGGAGGCCTTCTTCTTTTACGGCTTTCGTGTTATGATAGAAAACGTGCATTCCGAGGTGCACAGCCTCTTCGTAGAATGCTCGATAAAGGATCCGCGAGAGAGACTGGCGCCTTTCGAAGCGGTACGGGCGCAGCGTAGGAATGCCGAAAAGGGTTTTCCACGAGACTGTTGGCATTCGCGTGCGTCGAAGGCATCTTCTTTTTCTGCCAGGTTTGACGCCATGTTCTACATGAAACAACAAGGACCGATGCCCGGTCTATCGTTCAGTAACGAGCTTATCGCGCGTGACGAAGGCATGCACCACGATTTTGCGTGCCTGCTGTTGCGCGAGCGCGCCTCCGATCCGAGTAAGGAGGTCCTCACGCTCGAGACGCTTCGGGAGGTCGTTCGAGAGACCGTCACCGTAGAAAACGAGTCTGTGCGAAACGCTCCGAGGGTGGATCTGCTCGGTATGAACGCGGATTTGATGCAACAGTACGTACAGTTCTGCGCGGACCATCTGCTCTCCAACGTCGCGATCGCCGGGGACGCGGAGGGTCTTCGCTTTATTGCCGGCTGAATGTACAACATGCAGAACCCATTCGACTGGATGGAGGTCATCTCGCTCACCGGCAAACGATTTTTTTCGAAAACGAGTGAGCGAATATCAAAATGGCTACTATCCCGAGATCCTTGTGGGAGGACCTAGAACGCTCTGCGCATATGCGGCGATTAATCCGGATACGTATGATATTAAAGGGCTTACAAAATTAGTTTTGGTCATATTCTCGAGGGTTAACAACATACGCACCAACCCGAGCTCGTGTAGCAAGGCCTAGAGTTGTCGGTACCCTAGATGCTTGTGGTAGGATCTAGCATTTTGATTAAAATTCTGTGAAAGCACCCACCCAAACCACGCTAAGATTAAAGGTCAAACCATCGACATTTCAAGCAAAGAAATGCTATAGATAATTCAAAAGGTTCATAAATATTACCCCAAAGCATATGCCGAGCCACTATATACGACATACAAGGTCGCCATGCCCATTTGCGCTAGATTCTTGTGGGAGGATCTGGATTAAGGATAGTAGCCAAAAAGAGCAACGTCGCGCTCTCCACGGCTAAAGGCACCGCGGTTCTCTTCGAGCTCAGCTTGCAAGAAGATTTTTTGACGATTCGAGTCGACCACGGTCACGTAAACGTCCGTGAGAGATATTCGCTCAAGAGGCGATTTTTTGTAGACGCGAGTTTTACTTTCGACAACGACCAGAGCAGTGCCGTCAGGAAGTGATGACGAATTCTTCAAAATCTCGCCCCTCACAAAACCGACTGTTGAACGAGTGTGCGCAGGATCATTTTAGGCGACGCGTTCGCATAAAATAACCTATTCTCGAGTATATATACGTCGTTTGAATATTGCGCTAGCATGTTGTTGATGCGAGCGAGCTTTTCTCTCTCTCCTGCTCCTCTTCATATCCTGCTTAAATTTTACGAGGACGTAAACACAGCCGCACACCGTGATCAATTATAAATAATGTCGAGTCAGGACGCTCTTATAAGTGCGGCGAGAGACGCGCAGGGGAGAATCCACAACGCATCCGTGGTGCATTGCTCCGTCGCCATCCTTTTGCACACGTGCGCCGTGTGCATCTCCGCGTACCTGACGAAACGAGCCGTGGAATACGAAGACGATTTCATAAGCTGTCCCGAAGTTTGGTTGCGCAAGCAGGGACGTATTTTAAAGGATACCGCCGTCACAAACATGTTCTTCTTATCGCTGGCTCTTTTGCACATGATCCTTAAAGGCGTGTGGATATCATACGAAGCTTTGTTCGACCGAACACGCCCTCATCTGATTTCGGCTTTCTACGAGGAGATCGAAAAAATCGACGTCGACGACGACCGATGCTGCCAATGTTCGATCGGTAATAAGCAGGTCTTCGCAAACCGAATGCTTTCGGTGGCATGCCAAGCGTTCGAAGCGTTCCTAATGCTAGCGTGTCTGCTAATTCCGTTCATGAGTTGGGCGTATTATCTGATATTTCCTTTCGATACGCTCAAGGCGTTCGTTCATGGAAAAATCTTGGGCAGCGACGAGCTGTACTACGACAAGGCATGGCAAGACTGCATACCCAGCCACACCGACGAGGCTTACACTTGCACTCAATGCATCGCTTGGTTGATTTTCTTGGCCCATTTCTTTTTTCGCTTTGTAGACGGTGGACAAAATCCTCTCAAACAACTTCTGGAATTATGGCGTCAGTCTAAAAAGACTGACGACGACTCAAGATCGCAGAATCTACTTCAGACGGGTGAAATGCAGATGTCAGCCCCACAAAGTAAGGAATCACAATTCTTAGTGACGCAATATTTCGTTCTCGATAAGGAGGCGTAAGTCGTGTGTGAACAAGGTTGAGTAAAAGTAACTTTAAGAGTCGATTTTTCTTGATGATGGCATGCACCCTTTGAACACGCTCCTATATCGCGCGCAGCACGTATTCCGAGAGCAACGACGTGAGGCTTCTGACGTCGGTAACGACATACGTGCGCTCGTCCCACGTAAAAAACCTTTCGCCGCTTGCGCTCTTCGTGCTCTCCTCGACGTTCGTGTCATCCTCGCTCGCAGCTTCCGGTTTCTCTCGAACCGATACGACGTCGTCCACGCACAGAGGAGGTACCGAATCGTTTCTGCGCCGCCCGACGCATCGAACGTCGCCCGTGTCTCGATTTTGGTTTGGGCCGAAGCGGATGTCCGGCGAAACAAGTTTCGTTGGCGGCGCATGCCAATAAACGAGACGCGTGTCCGATGTGCACGAACGGCGCGCTCTTTCCTTCGGTTCAGGCGACGCGAAACGCGCGCCAACCTCCCGTGAGAGACGACGCGTTCGTTCTTCGCGAGCGCGCCTGCCTCGCGCGTAGGTACCGGTAGATTGCCGATCACGCCGTACCCGCCACGCACGGACCGCTCGGAGAGATCGAGCGAGAGCGCTCATCGAGGGCACGAGTGTTGGCTAGGAGAGCGTCGCTCGCATATATATCGCACTAGCCGAAAATGGTGTCAACTCTCTCCGAGATCGTCGTGGAACGCACACCCCGTAGCCGTATACTCGCGAAGGCGTCATGGCCCCGAGGTCCCTTCGCTCGACTCCACGAAAAAATGGTTGTCTATCATACGACGCGCGAGCGCGCGCAGTCGGCGCCAGTCGCTCGCAAGGTACGCCGTCGCGCATATCTTGTCGCCCATCGTTTTGTCCACGACGTCCCATATCGCATCCTTGACGGATCGCGAGAGCTGTCGAGGGCGTCCGAGGGCCGCTCGTCGGACCAGGAAATCGTTCAAGGCGGCTATGGGCGCGAACTCGTCGGCAACCCGGCTCAACGCGTAGCTCAGGCAGTGTTCCAACAGATCGCGCTCCAACGCCTTCGAGACGTCCAAACTCTTCGAGAAGCCGCAGAGCGCGAATTTTTGATCGGCGGATACTCGACTCGCGTATCGCTTCTTTGCGAATATCACGAGATCTGCGTACACGTGACCGCGCATGCTCAGTATCGCGAAGTGAAAGAAACTTGTTGTAACGACGGGAGCGATCGCGCGCGCACCGGAGTGACGTTCCACAAGACGGAGATGCACGCTGAAATCCTCTTCCCGGTCGATAAGCCTCGGTCGCATCTCCTCGATCCGCACGCGCTCGTTCAATCGGTCGATCACGTCGTTTGGTACACCCCCGGCGTCCGCGCTCACGAAAAGCGAGTCGGTGTCGCCATACACGGGTCGGAGACCGAGATCGCTCGCGCAAACCGCGGCGCGCAAAAGCAGGCTTCTGCCTAGACTGACGGTGGCGTTGAACGCCGCCGCGTCGTACAGGTTGTGGCGGGACCGATCCGATTTACCCACATGTCCGAGCATTCCGTTCAGGCTGTTGGCCAACGTCTTGCATATCCGTTCCGCCTCGCCCTCTCCACGGCGCTTCATCTCCTGTCGCATCTGCATCCACGACCTGAGAATCTCGTTCACCGGAGATCGAGCGAACGACGACGATCGTACGTAGAAGGCGCCCTCGGACGAATCGTTACGCCACACTCGCATGTCACGGCCAGCGAGGCGCAACCTTTGCGGGTTTCGCGACACCTTCGGGTCGAACGTGCCTCGCGCGCAACAATCGCACCGATCGGACGTCTCGTCCCCGATATGCAGCGGGTTTAAACGGACCCATTCGTGCTCGCACTCGGCGTCCGGAGGATCCGTTCTCACCATGCCTTTGCCTATGTTGAACGAAAGCATGCAGCTGGGGTAGAAAGACTGAAAGTCCAAGACGGCCGTGCCGGTGCGATGCACACCCACGGACGGCGGTAGATTGTACCCTCCCATCAAGCGCTCGGATGACGGAAGAGCGTTTTCGGCAGTGAGGTACTGGGGAGGAGACATGCGTTCCGCGGAGCGATGGTACGCGCGTTGCACGTGAGGGAAAACGCCCTTCACGCCATCGCCCGTGACGAGCAGAGAGCTCTCGTCGTCCACGATCCGGAACGCGACGCTGTGCAAGAACAGCTCCATGTGCGGAAGGCGACGCTCCGTCAGCGCGCGAGCGTACAGCGCGCTGTCCGACCAAAACGATCGCGTTTCGTCCGTCGAGCGGACGACGCTCTCCTCGTCTTTTCGGATCCCCATTTTGGTCGCGTACGCCTCGACGCCCGCCCTGGTCGCTCGGCGAGTTTTTATATGCAGAATCGAGAACGCCGATCGCAACCGACTTGCGACGTCGGGCAGCCCATGCGCGCGAGCGCGCCTCTCCATCGCTCGCGAGAGAGCTCCGGCGTCGTCGGACACAATCACGTCGACTTTCGCTGTCTCCAAGAACACCACCGTGCGGTTGAGAAGATCGCGCTCCTCGTTCGCGGTGCTCGCCACGCACTCGCAAGTCCGCGGCTGCCTCTCGACCAGCGCGTCCATCGTCTCCGGCGTCATCAATGAGATGTGCACGGCACGAATCGCGCCGCCGTTCACGCCGCCCATGGCGCGCACCGTCGCCACGCTGATCACGCGAGCGAGCACCGAAGGCGGACACATATCTTCCTGCTCGAAATCTCCGCTCTCTCTCATTTTCCACCAGGTGTACGGCCGAAGCGAACGCCCCTCAAAAAACGCTTGAACGACGCTGGCGTCGGACGCGTCGCACCGAATCGGCCGGCAGTCGTCCATCTTCTCTAACGTCGCGCGAAGCGCTCTGAACGCCTCCGGAGCGTCGGCGCGCACTTCAAAACCGACGGCCTTGCGCAAAAGACCGCGTCTTCGCGCGTCGTCCCCGTCCGACAAGCCGAAGTGGTCCGTCGTAAGCATCAAAGGCACGCTCGTCCATCGAAACGAGGAGGCGTCGTGCTCGTCGCGCATCCTTCTCTCGATGGCGTGCAGGTGCGCGTCTTCCCGCACGACGTAAACGGCCTTCAGAAGAAAGGTGTCACGCAAAGACAACAAGGCGTCGACCTTTTCTCCGTCCTCGTGCCTCACTCCCCTTACTCGTAGATGCCTTCCCTCGCTTCGACTCACCTTTCTCTTGGCCGACGCGCCTGCGAGATCGTTCTCCAGCACATCGAATCGAAGCGCCAAGATCGTTTTCTCCGGCTCTTTCATGATCACAAACTATCGATTCGGCGTCGAACACGAACTCGAGCCAGATTCGATCGACAAGCCGCGCTCGGTATCGCGACGTCGCGAATAGACGTGGCGACGCCTTCGCCGCTTATATATACGTACGCGGTTCGTGCAAAACCACGCGACCGGCGTCGGAGGGCGAGCACCGTTTCCACTTTTTGGCTGCGAGATTTTGAAGGTTGCATCGTTAAAACACAACAACATTTATATGACCGACGTAAAGCATGAAAGCTGCTCTTATTAGTGCACCCTGAAACAAAAAATATACATTTCGCCATGCTTTCTTTGCCTTAGATCGATGCACGCCTTTCATCTACACCTTCGACATTTTTTCGGATGGCCCGCTCTCTTGATATCCGCGCTGACGACCGTGTACGCCAGCGTCGTGTGTCGATACGCGATCAAGAAAACGGAACGGACTCTACCCAACGAGGAAACCGTAAGTTTTGTCCAAGACGAGCTGAACAGCTCCGTCATCTTCGAGTTTTTTGCCGACGCCGCCACTTTCTTTTTGAGCGCCGTGCTGGTATCCTTTCTCCAAAAAAAACGAGTCCTTCGAATGCAAATCAACCAAATGCTGTTCGACTGTCGCCTCCTGGCGTTTTCTCTCCAAAGTCACTCGAAGCATATGCACATCGCGAACATCGGACATGAATTTGTGCGCGCGGTTATCGGTCCGAGCACCGAACCGATGCTTGCCGCAACGGCCGATTCTATCGCTTCTACACACATATGTATCGACAAAGTCTGTGATAACGTGAAGCGTTTATACGAGGTCGCTTATCGCATCGGAAATTACGCTCAATTTAACACAGAGTATTCGCACGAACTCGTCTTCATACATCGGATCACGTCGCGGCTGTTCGAGATCGACGCCCGGCTTGCGCACCTCGAACATGTCGACCTCTATATTTTGTCCTTCATTCCAGCGCTCGGGATGACCCTCATCGCTCCTTTCAGAATCGCGGCGACCTATCCCGAAGATAAAACTTATCACGTCGTGTGGCTGACGACGATGTTGAGCTATGTGATCGGCATCGTGGTCAACATCGTGATCGGCATGCACAAGTCAGAACGCGTGCAGATCGGATACCCGATTCCCGCCTTAGACGCTCTCGAGCCGCGCGTCCGCGATAACGTCGGCGCCAAAGACGACGAGCAACAGATGCTCGCGCCACGCGCTCGTTAACGAAGAATTCGAGCGTGCGCCGGAGCCGAAAATGCCGCGCTGTAGTCTTCGGATCTCGAAGGTGTCGTATTGGGCGCCTTCGCGGTCCGCGAGCCGCAGACGCAATCT
Source organism: Cymbomonas tetramitiformis (assembly GCA_001247695.2). Lineage (NCBI taxonomy): Eukaryota > Viridiplantae > Chlorophyta > Pyramimonadophyceae > Pyramimonadales > Pyramimonadaceae > Cymbomonas > Cymbomonas tetramitiformis. Next base: position 115,185 of record LGRX02022860.1, on the reverse strand, counting down.
CTGTTCGGATCGGTGAGCCATTTAAATTGGAAACACGTAAACAAATCCGACATGGATCGACAAAATGTGTTCGATTCGCGCATGCGATATCCGATGTACAAGGAGGTGGGGAAGTACATCACAACTATTATCGGCACGTATACGCACATCGTCGCGCTGAGAGCTTCGCGAGCGGTGCACGTGCCGCAATATGCAAGGTTCTCTCGCGGCATGACGACGCGCCGATTGGGTATCGATGCTGTCGGAGATCGCGGAACGCGCGTTTATAAGGTCTCGACGCCGACAAGCAGCAGACACTTCACGATTGTATTTATAGACGCCGGCGTACGAAAGGACGAGCTTTCTAATTTACTCTTGTTCAAAGAACTGCTCGTTCAGACGGTCAAGTTTTTTTTGCGTCAGGCTCAGACGCTTGATGATTCGAGAATCGAAGCGCCTCGGAGAGTCCGTCGGCGAAATTCCGAGGCTCCACAAGGTGCTTTTTATACTTTCGTATTGGTTCGTGATAGACGTGATCCAGTTTTGCATGCTTAAATACTCGGAGGCTGACGTTAAGCTCATGTCATCTTGATTCGCTTGGAATTGGCTTATCGAATTTTCCAGTGCATTTTCGAACTTGTTTACTTGTGCAACTAAGGTTACGTGTTGGTTCGTGATAGACGTGACCTGGTTCTGCATTTGTTCATAATCAGAGGCTATCTCCACGCTCATTTTTGTTTGATTCGCTTTGAATTGCTTTAGCTTTTCTTTCGTTGAAGCTTTTAAATTGAGCACTACTGCATCTAAATTTTCGTTGGATTTATGATACGCGTCGAGGGTTGCTTGACATTCTGAAACCATGTCGTATACACGTTGCGTGTTCTCATGCGCTTGTCTGAACCGGTCATCTGTGAGAAGTTTGAGGCGTTCTATTGCGGCAATCTGTTGTCGGATCTTTTCATCGAGATCCATGATGTTGATGTGGACATAATCGTAAGGCGCGTGCTCTGTAGGCATGCCTCGACGGACAAGGCTCGCTTTAAGATGCAGCCTGTACGCCTTGATCATCTTCCAATCTGTATCATTCGAGTGCTGAAATTTTAAAATAAGATTGCGTTCGTCCGACGAGTAAACAAGAAGCGTTGATACGGCTAGGTTCTTTATACACAGTGCCTCTATCAACGGACAGGTACCGTATTCGTCACAAAACGACCACACAAGCTTCTTGGCGACCTTATCATCGACTTTTGCGATCAAGACGAACATCTCAGACACCTGTTTCAGCTTGTCGAAATCGAATTCGTTTTTTTCGTAACGTTCTTTCAGTTTACTCTCGTAAGTCTCGAAGGTTACCGCAGACTCTTTCGTGCAGTTCGTGGTGTAAAAAATCGGCCAGTCGGCGTCGGCTTGACGCGCGTCTGGCCAAGTGTGTATCGTCCAATGTAATTTGCTTGCGCCGCTCCCCGCGAAGCCGGCGTCCTGGCTCATTTGAACTCGAAGCGCGCTCTCGTCTATCGATCGGCTTGTTTTAAAGGTGAGGCGTATTTGGTATCGCTACGCTCGTCGTTACAACGATTTGCAGTTTCTTACCGTCGGTTAAAGTGCAGAGCCTTGAAAAGGCGGCTATCGATTAAAAGTTGTGCTACTAATCGACTGATATCGGGCAACCGAGCAATCGCTTCGCGCGCAGTTTTTGCCAAATAAAGTAGACTTTTGCAAACGAAAGAAATTCGTGGGCATGTTTTGGTCGTAAATATTTTTAATTTGCATAACAACAACATCACAATCGATGCGAAGAGTGGAAATATCGCTTCCACGAGTTTCCCGTCCGTACCAAAAATCGATTGTTAATATAGTCGCTCGAACGTATTCACGAAATACACCGAAAAGATTGAACCCGTCCTGTTCGTCTTGAGACTCACGTTGTTATACGCGCACATCAAGAGTCGGGGTTTTCCGTAGGGTTTGCAGTGAGAATCTGTTGACACGCGGCAATCACATTTTGCTCGATCTTTCACAACTCACCTCCACAAAATCTTCGATGGCCCGCTGAAAAAATGGGATGCTTGTTTTCACTTCGCGCGCGCGAGGCGTACATCGCCGTGGTTCACAACACGCACACGCATCGCCTCATCCGCCCCATCCGCTTCGCCCGACAACACGAAGCCATCGTGGATCAAACACGGGCTTAGACAATTACGAATGCATGACGGCATAATAACCCCCCTAGCTCTTGCAATCACTAGGCCTTATCATACTGACTATGTTGTTATGTATGTTACAATTGCATACAACGATAACACGCCGCTATCGTACATAACTATGCATCCTACGTATCCGTGATGCATGCAACCGTTGCACGTATCGCATTCTATTACAGTTGGTTCAGTGTGGCGGATATTCTTTCTCCCGCAGCAGCCAATCTTTTGGACGTCTGTGTCGACGGCCGCCCGCGCGCGGGCGCAGATATTTTCTTGGAGATCTCTCGATAGCCCGCTTGCAGGTTTTTCGTTGTGTTCTGTAAGTCCGTTACGCTTGCCTCAAGATTCACGAATTTTTTATGTTGTTCATTCGCAAACGCCTCCCTCTCTGTAACTGTTTGGTTTGTTTTTTTTAGTCGATCGTCGAGGCTTGTCAATTTCTCAGCCACTTTTGTTGCGACGGCGACGAGTTGTTCTATCTGAGAAACGACCTCCGTGTCAAAACCGTCCAGCTCGTCGTTATCCGGCTCGGTTCCAGACGACTCTGCTTCAGATGCAGCACCGGCGAATGCGTCATCAAATGCCGCCTGCAGCGAGTCTTTTAATGCATTACGCTGACATTCGTTACTCTCTGGAATTTTGTCGATCGCCTCCTGCAGATTAGTCGCAGTTATAGCATGTGCATCCAGGATCTTCCACCTTATCAAATAAGCTCCTAAGAGAGCCGATTCCGACGCGTTTTTTTCTTTATACACGTTTATAAACTTCGACCGCAGTATTTTTTCAACGTCAGGATCATAATCGCTTAAGTCAATCGTTTCGCTTGAAGCTGGCGTCGTCGAGCCGCGGCTTCTGGTGACGCGACCCGGTACTTCAGGTTTGTCCGATATTCGCCATACCACAACGTGGTCTTCCTCCGAGGCTTCTAACATAGTTGGACTTTGCAGTTTAGACTGCGTTGGTAACTTTATCATACGTTGCGAGGTGACGACGCACGCCGACATTGTCACGCGCGAACTTTGAACTGACCTATGGATCGGCACGATGTTTCTGGTGGGCGAACCTCTACGCCTTCGATTCATCCAGTATTTATACACGCGCGTGTCTCTTTCGTGCGATACGTGCGAAGCTCCTGAGGATGCATCACGGAGTGGAAGCGAACGTGGGATCGATCCCATATCACCTCGACGATAATCTTATTCATCCGGCCGTAGATTCCTGTTCTTTCGATAATCGCTCACGAAAAGACTTAAACTCTATGTCATCGGAGGCAATCTTATTAAACTTTGACTTAACATGAGCATCGTTTAATTCCAAAAGAAGCATCCCAGGAGCCCGCGCCCATTCTTGGATCTCAACGATGAACTCGTTGTGTCGTCGCTTGACATACATGGCAAATGTCGTGCCTAGTTCAAACAGTGCGTCAAAATCGGGTAGGCCTGGCGACGTCTCTGCGCAAAGCACGGTGTGCGCGATTGAAAGATTCTGATGAAACCTTCACATCAGGTTCGTCCCCAAAATGTCTAGACAGGGATCGTAAAAACGATATAAACTAATAATAAACGGGTCGTGCTTGTTAATAAGAGACGAGGTACTAGCGGCGCGTTCAGGTGTTACTGTTTGACAACTCGTCATAAAATAGGCAAATATTACGGGGGGGTATTTATACGTCACAATTGGTTATAACTGTTTGCGAGTATCCAGCACGAATTGCGCCCGCTACGTCGCTTGCGGTATTCTGAGTGGATGCGGGACTGCATATATACACACAAGTATATGTCCATAGCTCGTAAAAGTGTCACAAAATCGTGTTAACATGTCGGTAATTAACGAAGTCTTTTTGCATATCGCGCAGGCGCACCGCGCGTACCCCATGTTATGAATACAGGTGTTGCAAACCCCCTTCAGTCCAACATGTCTTACCGGTCCTCGTTGGAAAGTTGAAGCTGCCAAAGTTCTTAGAAGTGATCCGTTCGTACTCGTACTACCGATCGGCTTCGATCGATATCTCAGCCGTCCTTGGCAGAGCGTGCTTTAAGATCACGCGGGTATTGCCCGAACGCCTTGTGCCTCCCGAGTCCCTCGCCCGCCCGACGACATGACGCATCCGACAATGAGCGGCTATGACCATACATGCGAGGCGCGAAAGGGCTACAACACAGAGCGTTATAAAGAAGCGTTCAAACAGGTACGCTTGGCCGTGCGCTACATATTTAATCAGCCAAGCTCGCCGATCATGAGCAAGGCTTACAATGTTTTCATGTCTTACGCGAAAGCGTCCGAGCCGTTTCAGTGTCCGGAATGGACGCCCGAAACGGTGATGGTGGTCAGACTGCTGCATCGCGAACTCGACGCTTCGGTGTTTCTCATATGGAGGAGCGGTTATGCGAACCTTTCGCGAGACGAGAAGAGGCGATTGGTCGAGAGTTGCTTGTGGTTCATCCGGTTGCCGCAAAACGGCATTCTAGATTTGTACGACGCCATCATGAAGGACTATCGAACGAGCGGTACGTACGAGCAACGATGGTCGGATGCGGTGGTGTCGTATCACACGCGAGAGAGCGACGTCGCTCCTCTCGCTTCGGTGCTGCTTTTCATCGAGGACAATGGCGAGCGCCACTTCTGCGAGACGGTGCGGGATGTGGAGTGGGATCTTTGAGCGCGGTTGATCGAAAGAGGGTTACCGAACGCGCGTGTATATCGCGATCGATGCCGCCGACACCAGGGAGACCGCGACACATCCAACTAGCGTGAAAAGCACCGAGAAACCTTCGGGACAGCGTTGCCAGCGCAGATCGAGGGCATCGTTTGGAAGCGTTCCGAGCTCCGATCGCGAGGCGATGTCGATAGGTGGAATCGGAAGGGCATCAAGGACACGGGTCGTCGGCCACTCGCGCTGGGTGTAATCCTCGTCGTTCGAATTGTCGACAAGTCTCGCGTGGGCGAGATTCTGTATCAGATCTCGAATCAGGCGATTGGGTGTGAGGACGATTTCGATTTCCATTGTGGGCCCTGGGGCGGCTTGAATAGCGTGGTGTACATATGGGTACGGTTCGTTCGTCATAGGACAAACATCGGGGCGCTGAGCCAAGCATCGCAGGAGGGCCGCGCGTTCGTACGTGAATCCGTATGCGTCGACCACGGGATCTTGCATGCATTTTAGTGTTATCGGACACGCGATTAATTTTTGTAATGTGCATCTGCTGAGATTTGCGATAACCTCTTGTCGGTCGATCGCCATGCGGGTGGTCAGATCCAAGAACTGCGATCGTTGGTTGTGCGAGGCGCTCGGTATTTATATCGTGTCCGGTGTTCGATCTGCGTGGGTATCACTTTCATCAAAATTCTCGCACTCGTCGAAACCGACTCTTGACGTCGGAGTTTGTAAAACTGTCACTGCCAAATTGCTGTAGCGAACTCCGACATTTTTCAAACATCGAAACCTTCGAGGGAAACGCGACGGCCATTTCTCTTGACGCTCTCTGTCGACCAGCGACGCCATTTTTATGTGCGAGGACAACCGTCGAGAGCCGAACAGCGAAGTCGATACGGTCGTTGCGAGGTTTCGATCGAATCGGCGTGGCGGCTAGGATGCGACGTTCGATCGAACGAATAGACTTGAGAGGGCTATTTAAAGCCTCGTCTCCGTGAGAATTGTAAAAAAACAATCAAATCAATTCGGGTATACGTTATACAGTTATACATGGCAAACACAGCAGATGCCCACCGGTGGGAAGCTCTGACGATAGCGTCGGCACATTTAATCGAATCGCAACAGAGTCAAGTTTCGAAGGAGTCCAGGGCGCGATTTCCTTTCACGTTACGAGCGTTGATATACGACCGTCCGCGTGTTTGGCCTTATCGTAGTGTATCTAAGAGAATCAAAACAGAGAGCTCGATGTGTCGCTGTGTGTACCGCAGTCATTCGGCCATGCGTGATATCCTGACTTCCGTCGCAGAATTCGTGGACATTACGACGCACATTCAAATAAGACCGGACGGATTGAATACCCTTACCGGAATTATAGACCTCGCAAAAAATGACACGAGTCCGACGATCGTTCTAAAACCGTTGGTTATGCAAGGACGTTTTTCCGAAACCGTAGACGATGGTACGTACCGGTACGTCAAAACTTTGGCAATGCTAAAACACGTGGACGAAACGTGCACATATGTCGTAAAAATTGTGGAACATGAGGAGATGAACTACGATGAAGAAACTTTGGGGCGGGACGCTGTGACGCATGATGCGATGAGATCCAACTTGGGAGGCGTCGTATACCAGGAGCACGACCGTGGCAGTCCTTTTTTGGTTGCAACCTTTAAGTCTCGACCTCCATCTGCGGACCACGAACAAATGATCACGTGCAAGCAAACGCAGACTGCGTACACAGTCCCTATATGCGTAACAGATGTACTAGAAGTCGAGGTGCTTTTTGGAGACTTTGAAACAAACGATCATCGGATCATTATTCGAAACACGGTAGCGATTCTTGTGCGACAACTAGAATTTATGAAACGGTTCATTGAACAAATAGAAGATAACGATTTCTCCGACACGTTTATGAAGATCGTTCGACAATTTACCAGCGCCTGGCAATCGCAAACTCGATTCGCCCCTACCGATGCCGATTTGTGGCGCTGCCGAACAATTCGTGAGTATGCTCGGGAAGACCGTATGGATGCAACTCTGCCTCTTTGGATCGCTCAAGGAATCTCAGGTGAAGCGACGAAAATAGATGTGACGGCGCATGGTTCTAAGGATTACGCGGTCTTTCAGATGCAAACAGACATGCAAGAAGCCGCCGAAACGTACCACTTCCAAGATTACAAAGACGTGTTGCGTGTTCTGTTCGGTGCGCTTATTAAAAAAGTTCTCGCTCACGATCTCGACGCAGATACAATCGCGGAGTGCAAAGCTTGTGTAGATATGATCAATGAGTGAACGGCACGTCGATTTTGAAATAAATTTGCTCGTGTGTAGCGTATAACAGAGAGCGGTATAGAAAAAACGGTATTTTGTCAGTTTAAAAATCGTAGGCGCGTTTGTCTTTCGGTTAATATTGAGCGCTGCGGCGAATGGGCGTGGTCGCATAAAATCACCGCCACGCCATGCGCCTCGGTACCACGCGACGAGCCGCCGAATTCGTCGATCGAAGCGGTCGAGAGAGGATTCCCGGACAACGGCGCCTCGCGGATTTCGAAAAATGAGAAGAGAGGCGCGTCACACACGTCAGAAACGTAGTTTGTGAGCTTTTTTTACGCCGTCGACTCGTTTGCCTCTGTACCGCGAACGTTTCGTCATGGTCACTCCTCGTACGCATCCAAATCGCTTTTCTCGGCTGTCCGCGTCGCGCGATTTAAACAAGCGGTACATAAATGCAAACCGACTGTTCAAGGATTTCTCCAAGAAAAAAAATATTGATGCCAAGCCGAGGAGGTCGAACACGGTTTGGCTTGCTATTTAGAAGAAAAACGATTTAGGCGAGTATCTCGATAAACATTTTAAGATGCTTGATTCCTCGGACTGGAAAGAGCACGCTCAGCCCGGTCGAACTCGGTGCGTCTACCAGAGCGTCGCCTAAGTATGTCGAACAAATTTGCGACTAATTCCAATCTCCGTTGTTGTAAGCGTCGAGCGCGGCCTCGTATGCCGGATTTTCGTCTCGGAGATGCCACAGAAAGTCGTCTATAGTGACCCAACGCGTTCGACAGTCTCCTAGTATGGAAAACAAGCCTCGATGATCCGACTGCTTATCGTGGTATCGACTCAGGACGGCCCGCATGCTGCAGCTGTCCGATTCCAGAGCGAACCAAAAGCCCTTGAGCACCGAGGTCGAAATCGCCTTTTCCGGCGCAACGCCGAAAAAGCGACGCAAGTCTTCGGGGATCAAAGCGTCGACCGTGTTACGAATCGCTTGCACTCTCCGCTCGTCTAGAACGAAGCTCGACCACGCGCGCGCGTCGGTTCGATTCTCTCGTCCATCGCCTTTGCTTCTCTTCGCCACGTCCGACGCCACCTCGGGGTGACGCTCTTTGCGTTTCATGTCTGGTCAACGTCGGTGGATTCTACCGACGCACCATCGCTTATATTTTCGATCGAACGTCGACGCGCGCCGGAATCAGATGTTTAGCACGTGCGGCTTATTACGCCGTGTCGCTGCCGCCTCGGTTCTCAAATATTGCGCCTCGTGCGTACGGTTCCAGGCGTGGAGGTAAGCGTGGTACTCTACGGTGCGGACGAGTTGTATTACGCACGACATCAGGTAGCCTACGAGAGCGACTTGCCACACGACGTTATACTTGTACTGCGTCGCATCGACGGAGTACATTTTAAACGGAAGCAGTATACCCAAAACAACGGAACATAGATGAATCAAGGGTAGCACAACCGATTTGTTGGCATTTTTCATATGCGAGTCGATGTTTACAGCTTGCGTTACGAGGTTTTGAACCTGACCGGTGAAATATTTTTGCCAGGCGTTGCCTTTTCGCACGAGCTCGATCTCGATTGTTTTCAGCTCCCGCGTGCCGTTTAGCAGATGCGTGTCCGACGTTTTGTCGTGATTCGAGTGCGCGATGCTGAAGCAAAAGAGCCTCGTGTCGTGGGACAATTTTAAGACGACGTTCTTATACAATTCGTCGCTCGCCGGCAAGGCTTCGGCGCGAATCCCACAGTAGCGCGCTTCGTGTAGTACGCTGTTCAATAAGAGTTGCGCGTGGCACGCTCTCTCCATAGCGTCGTAAAGTGCGAACCCGCCAAGCGCGGTAAGCATCGCCGAGAACACGTCGTGCACAACGGATACGCTAAATCCCGGATCGGAGAGAGTGGCTTTGTTTACTGAGTAAACCAGAACCGATGAATATATCACATAACCGGCGGTGAAAGTCACGTTCCACAGTCCCGTGTACACCGATTTCCGAAACTTTTGGAACAACATCGTCGTCCGTAGCTTGCTATCGTTGACGCGTCTTCGTGAACGGCGTGTACACTTTGGCGAAGGATTGTGTATATATATTTGCGCGCTAGGCCGCGGTCGTGATATTCATCGACGATATCGAAGGCATAACGTTTGACCGTGCATGAAGCCGTTTTGTGCGACGTCTAGGTGCCTGTGCGTTTGAATCGCACGACCTTCGCATCTCGGTTTGTTTGAGTGGACCGGTCTCTCGTGATGACCTTTTCTATGTTTCACCAAATCCTGAAGGAATGCGTGGACGTCCAAACGGACGTCGAGAGTCGACTCTGCATGAAAAAATTGTTGGAAGTTCTGTGCGCCTTGCAAACGCCGAACGTGCCCGCGCAGTTTGCCCTGGATGCTCTAACGAATGCGCTCAACACATTACACCGCGGACCGCTTGAAAGCAAGTCGGGTTTACCGAAGGAGAAGTATATGAAATATATGCAGCGCGAGTTAAATAATTTTTTGTCGAACCTTAAACTTAATAAACTCAATAATAAGCTTAATAAAAAAAATATAGGAAGCGCGCATAAATGTCATCTTTTACAAGTATCGACCGCGCCGCCGTTTAGCATCGAACAAGCTGAAGAGAATGACAAGCAAAAAACACCTGAAGCGACAGACGACAACGAGCAAACCACCGATGAGAATGAACCGCCGAGTGACCAGGAAGACAACGACGAGAATGAAGAGACGGACGACGAGGCAAGCATCGATAACCATGCAGAGGTAGAGGCCCCTGGAGACGCAAATGTAGGTTCGGTCACAGAGCAAGCGAACAGGATTCTACACATGTTAAGGTCTGAAGGCTTCATACCGACACCTGAGAGGCTTCATACCGACACCTGAGAGGCTTCATACTGAGCTATCGTATCCAGAACAGCAGGCAACAACGGAGGTACCCTGATCTATGCCACGACAAAGACATAATTAAGTACTCAGATTCAAATCCGCGATCCTGTCGATTATGCTCGTTGCTGAAGACCCTAGCATCAAATTACACTTCGACGCAAGTTCGTGAATCGTCTTACTCAATTTAGACGTCCCTTGCGCTTGTTGGACAGCTTCAAAATTTATCTCTTCGTCACCGACATCCTTCAAAAACTTCCTTAGAATCTCTACTATCTTTGTGTTTGTATCGCCAGTCTTGCGAGACGTGTCCATGGCGACGAAAGCTTGCTCGTGGGCATGCGCGAACGCGTGTATCTATATATATATATATATATATATGCACACACGTGTGAGTGTGTGTTTTATAAAAGACTGTCGCCTTCTCGACGGTCCGAAGCTCTCGTCGACTCGTCGATTGGCGCGATCAAATGCGGAAGACCCGTAATTTGAAGCTTCGCGTCCGACAACGGTGACCGATCCAGTGACCATACGTGTTTAAAAATCTTCTCCATCGTCTGCATGTCGCACCGCATTGCGTAGGCGTAACGCCCTTTTCCGTATCCCGCGGTGACGTAGCACATGTCTTCCTCACCTGCCTGAGGATCCCACGAAGCGTTTGTTGTCGCGCTCGAAGACAAGACCGCTCGATAGAAAGAAGATAACGTGTCACAGTCTTCCTTGGGAGGCTGAGCGAGATTCGGGAAGCTTGGAACATGCGATGGTGAAACCGATGCGTTCTGTTCGAACGCCAATGGCGCGACGTCGGGCATCGAAACGGCGGTGGACAAAAGCGGTATGTGCTGTCCGTTCGCACAGGTCCTGAGCAAAGCCGCGACTCCGGTTTTCAAAGAGCCGCACGAATTGTTGTCGTAACTGGCGGAGGTCAGCAAGTGTTGTAGCGCCTCTTTCACCGTGGTGTTAGCGCCGCATTTTTCGACGGCCGCGGTTATGAGTTTTTTGATGGGTCCAGCGTTGTTCGACGGCATGCCTTGCACGTCCTCTAAGAGCATTCTCCAATTTTTGTTCGCTGTTTCGATGCGTGGAGGAGGTTTGCGAATACGAACCCGAGAAGGGCGCTGAATCCGAATTTTGGCGTCGGGCTCGTCGCAGATGCTGCGCAGCGCGTCTCTCTCCGAACTGGGTACATGCTTTAGGAGCTCGAACTTGATGTTATCTTTCAACGCCTTTCCGTTGTTCATCTTAACCGTGCCTCCGCGTCCGTGTGGTTTCAGCGCCTTCATCAACCGCTCCACCACATCGCGAGGGGCGGTTTGATCGACTAGGACGCGCTCCACGCACTGCTTTATGGGCGATACATTGTTGCTCGCGAGTGTGAGGGCGCTCGCAAGCGTCCGGATCCATTCAGGATACTTGTTTGATGCTTCGGCGTGTCCCGGCATCGGAGGTTCACGAGCGTGGGAGGCGGGCTCCATCGCGGACATGTCGATGAGCGCACGAGCCCGCTGGGTAAGAGCATCGTCGGTCGCACGCCGCAGCGTTGTGTTCTTCAGCTCCCCGCCGCGCTTGTGTTTTGGGGGGGGGTCCGGGGGCGGATGCTGCGGACGCCTCGCGAGCGAAGAGGACACCGGCTTCGTCTCGACATCGCACACGTCGTCAAAGGTTGGCGACGCGCTTTTTGTTTTATGTCGTTGTTCGTGGCGGGACTTTGAACGCCGTCGGGGCTTCGCGAGCGAGAACGGGTCGGGCTCCGTTTCGATTTTTCTGGACTTGCTCGCTTCGCCACGCCTGCCGTGCGCCTTTCTTCGCTTTCGCCGTTGCTGCTTGAGGTCGACGAGCTCGTTTGCAGGTTCGTTTCGTCCGACTGCGTGGTTGCGCATGCTTCGTTAGGTTGCGAAAAGCGAGTTGTTTATCGTTCGCTCGTGAACCTCATTCACGACCAAGCTTAAAATGATTTTTATGAAACCGTCCAAGCCTTTTATGCCGCGCGATCTCGCTCGTTCGGATATCGCCGCGCAACGATTCGATCGATTCGATGTTTCGATCGATCGTGTCTCGAGTTCGCGTGCCGGTTTAGCGTCGGCTTGTATGCCAATCTCTGATGGGTTGAATGCGAGCTCTCGAAGATCGCATCGTAACCGCGTAAATATGGTGTTGTATTCGACACAAAGAGTGCAATTGAAGCATTCACGGCCGCCGACAGTCGCCCCCGTATGTTTTTTTATCGTTGTTCGACGACGCGTAGAAATGCGTATTACTTATTTTCACGCTCCATGCTTTGCGATGCGCTAAAGACGAGCATGCCCGACCACCATGATCGCCGATGGCGACGCGCATTCCACCGCGAACGAGATTCGCGCGCTCGATACGATGAAACACGTCGTGAACGAAGATTTTTCGGATGTGGTGCGAGAAGTGCATCGCGAGAATCGACACGTCCACTCTTCGATACTGCAAGATGTGACGACCACTTTGGTCCGTGCCATCTTGGAGCCCGCTCAGCAAATGGACATAGGACTGTATCTCTTTTTCGTTACGAACCGAGTGTATCGGTACGGGTTCGACGAGACCCAAGGGGTCTATCTCATGTATCGTTATGACGGCGCGCGATGGACGTCCTACGGCACCCGAGAGAATTTCGCGTGCGAGGCGCAGGAGTTCCTCGTCGATATTTTACAGGGCCTTTACATTCGATGGATAAACTTCTGCAGGAAGAAAGGGATGCTCCGCTGGATACGAACATACTGTCGTTTGACGAACACGGATCCTCGCAGGGCGAGCAGACAAGACAGAGTGCGCGTGCGCAAAAATATATATCAAATCTTGCGACGATACGCCAACGTCAAGCTCTTATACAGTTGCGTCTCGAGAGAGAAAGGTGTGTTAACTCCCGGCGTTCGCTCGTTTAACTCGCTTTTATCAATGTTTTAACGCGCGGCGGCCGAAGTTCCGCTTATTCTTGATACAGGAGTGAAGGAAATCCTGCATTCGTGCGAGAAGCGCATGAAGTCCAGCGTCTCGTGTGAAGCGTACTCCATTCCGACGCCGTCCGCTTTCTACAACATGATGGACGAGCATGACCATCTCATCGGATTCAACAACGGAATTTACGATCTTTCACAAAACGCATTTTACGGTCGGAACATGGTGCCGAAAGATTACTTCGTGTCTATCTCGGTGGGCTACGATTACGTCCCCATCGACGACGAGATCCGCGCGCATATGAAGAGCCTTTACGACACGGTGTACATGCGGGTCTTTCCCAACCCGGTCACTCGCCGCCAGATACAGGCCGTGGTCGGCGCCATGCTGGACGTAGGCAACACCATCAAGAAGTTGGTGTTGCTGCTCGGACGCGGCGACAACGGAAAAACCGCTTTCGTTAGCAAATTTCTGAAATGCACGCTCGGTGGCTACTTCGGTACCGTCCCCGTGCAGATTTTGATGGAGACCAAAGGGATGACCGATGCCCAAAGCACCACTCTGAACATCAATCGCAAAAAACGGTGCATCGCGATGAACGAAGGCGATCAGCGACTGCTGCTCAATAGCGGAACCACCAAAACGCTCACCGGAAACGACGAAATCAGCTTTCGCAACATATACAAACAGCCCGCCAGCGCTCGATTCCACGCGACTCTGGTCTACCTGTCCAACGTCGCGCCTAGATTCGAAGCCGGCCAAGCGCTTCGCAATCGCGCATATCCCATCGATTGCATGTCTACCTTCGAGGCGGGAAGGGAGACGGACGACGTCAAGAATCACGTGTACGGGCGCATGTCCGACGACGAGTTTTACGATCGCTGCATGCAATGGCGAATGGCGCATATGCACCTGGCTATACAGTGGTGGTCCGAGCTTCGTCAAAATCGCTACGAAATGCCACCCATTCCTGTAAATTCGTACGCAAAAAAGATGATCGACCGATGCAGCGCGGACGGACTCTTCGTGCAATGGTTTTTGGACAACTACAAATCGGATTTGAGAATACCACGCGACGAAACGAAGGTCGTCCGCGTCAAGGACGTTCGCTCCGCGTACAACGCGCAGACGAAGGACCCCTCATTTCGCTTCTTGTGTGAGATGGATTGCAAACGCATGATAAGAGGACACACGGGAACGCTCGTCAAAGAGCAGCAGCGCGTGGGGGCGCGCAACATAAAAAATTACGTGTGCGCTCGTCTTATCGAGCGGTGATGGAAGCCGGCACCCGGAAAGCACCTTTGATCCTCCGAGATGCCATTAACGAATGTTGTGTGAATCGTACAGTAAACACTCGTATTTAATGAAACAGGGATCTGACTGATTCCTTAACGGTGAATTCCTTAATACCGAGTGTTCTACTGTAAGGGAAAAAACGGCGTCAGAACAGGGAATCTAGTTCACCTCAGACACCTGAATTCGAGTAGGAGGCTTTTATAATTAATTTTACGCATACCGTGTTTGTTCGTGTAAGGCGTGCATTAGCAAATATTGCAAGAACGGTGAATACAAAAGAATAAACTCGGCAAGCCAAATTCCGCGTCGACAAAACACAGGATATATGCTCATATATGCACATCCTCGCGATACGGAGCTAAGAGTGTCAACAACCAATCGCCGATAGCGCACGCGAGGCATGGTGTCGAACGCATTTTTAGAACTTATCGAACAAATGTTCGTCACGAAGACGTGCCCAGTGTGGCAATACACAAGTTTGAGAGCAGGTTTCTAATGAGGGTGGCATCGATCGTAATCGCAGTACGAGATCCGTATTAGCGCGGAAGCAACCATAGCTGCCACGGTAGTCAACTATCGGATATTATTGAAGTGTCGGTGTCCATATTTGGGACTTGGGCGAGGTCTCTCAAGCCTTTAATGTCCACCAAACTCGGTATACCGAGTGAGGGATGTCGTGTTGCGATGGGTTGTCCGCCGTTGTGGAAACCCGTCGCGTTTGTGGAGAGTGCTCCAAAGGCTTCAAATTAGGGATAGGGTATTGCTTTTCATAGCATGATACGTCATCACCCACTCGTAACCTCAAGACAATAGTTGTGTCATGTTCGTGGCGCATGCCCAAAAATGCCTGCAGGAGCTTTTTAACAGAATTTCCTTAAGTATGGTGATGGTGTGTCACGTATATTCATGTGTGCACATATGATGTGAGTGATAATGAGGTGCCATCTGCCTCCACGACATACAAGGTATACAAAGAATCTTGGTAAAGGGATGTATAGAACTTGAGTTATTGCCGAAAACGTGAAACTAAATTCCTAGAAAACAGGATCGGTTAAAAGTCTCAAAAGTGCCTAAGATTCAAGATTGCGCTAAGAGGATTCCCGGTGTGCCGGCTACCTACACTTGGTACGCCACATTTAGGCTCCCCTCCATTTGACCGAGGTAGAGGTTGGAGCATAGAGTTTGGCGGCTGCGTTGCCGTGTTCGACTGATAGGTCCACGTTCCAAAAAGCCAGCTAATAAACGGTACTACGACCCCAGGATCAGAGTTGGATGGTTCGGCAATAAAATGTTCGGCCTGGTGGTATGCAATAATAATCTCAGTAAATACTCGAGACCATTCCTCTAGAAAAGGTTGCCCCTTCGACGGCTTAGTCAACGGCTCTATCATAGCGTTAAACATATTACCGTATAAAGGCTCATTCCATATATAATTTTCGTGCGCCAACTGATCTGCAAACAACAGCGAACTAAACACCCACGGAGCACATCGCAAAATACACATAACGCATAATTTCACGATTGCCCCGAATTTCTTCATCATGATTGGGTTAAGTTTCGAATATTCATGTACAAAAGTGGCTACCGCGAGCACAGCTTTCGGTTTTTCTCTCAATACAGCGAGAGCTTCTTGCGGGTTGTTTGAAGGAGACTCCAGTAGTGATTCCAAACCTTCTTCCGTGGTCGCTGTGTCGAGCAATTTGTTTAGCTCCTCATTCAGTTGTCCCAATGTCTCACGCCTTCTGTCACTATTTACAGAGCGAAGCAAAGAGATAAGCGCATGTTCCTTTTCGGTAAGCTCGACGAAACTGGCATACAGGTCCTCTATTTTGTTCGCAGCTGCAGCAACGAGGCCGTCCAGAATCAATTGGCCGTCGTCATCGCTTTCCTCTTCTTCAGGAGTGTCACTCTCTTCCGAAGGCGTTTCGTCGTCATCGCTTTCGTCTTGTCTAAGAGTGTTACTCATACCGAACTCTTCGGACACTGGCAGATTGAGTGCGCGAAAAACGCGTCCTTGATGAGCGTACAAGCCGCCGTGTCACGATTGTTGGTATTTATATTCGGCGAGGCGCAATTGCGAACGTTTCTGATCGATTCCGCTCGATGAATACTACGGCAGACCTAGGCAACGACGAGGACCGGCGACAACGCGAAGTCGCACTCACCGGTCTTTGACACGAGATCCGGTGTAAAATTCTTCGAGACGATTTCGGACTTCTCCGGACAGGTATTTTCTGCGAGGGATCGATCGACGCGCGGCTCCGAAACGGGTTCCTTCAACGCTTCCTGGCGGTCGGACGGGCAAAATGAGCTCGGTGCCGCCGCGAAGGCGTGGCGCACCGCCACCTCGTTCGCGTCGACGATCGCCAGCGTAGGCCCTGTGTTCGAGGTGGACAGTTTTTGTAAAAAAGTGGCGCACGCGCGAGCGGCTTCAGTTCTTTTTGTTAGGCACACCAAAAGCGCGTCCTGCGATGCGAGCGCGCCCAGCATGTACGCCATGTCGTTGAACACTCGTTCGTCCGTGGCGACGGCGTCTTCTTTGGAGGTCATGTGCATGCTGGTGAAGCGTTTTTGCTCCTTCACGACCGCAACCAAGTGCTGCGCGTCGAATCGGAATTGTGTGCTGTCGGACGTTACTCGGAGATGCACCTCTTCCCAGTCGACGGTCGCGTGCGTTCCCGGCAATTTCCCTCGCAGACTTTCGAACAGGTTTCCCGCCACCATCGCGTACGCCTCTGCGCTAGACACGATGTACAGACTGTCGCCGAGCTGTCGGACAGTCGTCGTGGATTCTTCATCTTCCGCCTCTTCGCATTGATCCTCGTTTGGTACGGTCTCCTCCGACGCGTCCCTCGGAAACATCATGTGAAATTCTGCGATGGCGTGCGTGTGCATGACGAAGACGCGTCGACCGAGCTGTCACGTATATATACGATCGCGCAACAATCGCTTGTCGAAGACTTGTTCCGCGAGTCTTTGCGTAGAGAGTTTCGCAGGTGCGCTCGTCGCTTGGGATGAAGACACCTTCGCCGTTTTCACATTCGAGCGGGTTGCTCACCTTGGATGAGCAGACGGGCGCTTTCTGTCGTCGCAGCGATTCTCGGAATCGTTACCCCTTTGCGAGTGGGGAAATTGCCGTCCAGAAACCGACGGCCTTTAAGAGCTTAAAGATGGAGACCATCGAGATTCCTCGATATATAAAGTTTGTTTCGGGGATTTCTTACAAGGCAAACACAAAGATTGATTGTTCGTATCGCGTTGCATTTGAATCGACTGCCAAGTTTGTATTTTACGTCGCTTATAGAGCAACCACGAAAAAACTCAGCCCGACGGAGGAAACGGCATGGACGAAACACTCTACAATCGTCGCGGTAATAAGTTTACATAAATACGAGGTCTTCGAGGAAGAAGACATGAGCGACGAAGAGGTCGAGGCGTCGGACATTACATTTCACGACATCGAAACTCCATACAATGTGCCGCAAAGTGTTTTTTGTCCGCGTCGTTCGGTTATTATGAATCTTTCGGATGAAACGGCATCGTTGGAAGTGGATAAACGGTATAGCAGTGATACATTTTTCCGTACGTGGAGTAACGATACGTTCTACAACTACATGAGTATACAGATCGAACCTATGTTTGAAGGTACGCTTGAGACGAAAAGAAACAATATACTTTTGAATCATCATCCGGAAAGTGCTCCCAAAGAAGAAGCAAACGCCAAACTAGCAGCCGTTGGTATGTTATTCGTGCGGTCGGTCATTCTGTCAGGCTTCCCGATCACCAAAAACATGCAACTCGCCACGACGGCGATATGGACAGAGTACGACCACGTCAGATTGTGTTTGTTGCAGCAAGACGATCGTAACGAGCCAAGCGATGCGACGGCACTTGTCGGGAGTCGACGCTTAAAACGGTTCTGCCGTAGAGAACAACTCGCACATACCGAATTTCAAGAGGAATTAACAAATATTTAACAAGAATTCAGCATTTTCCGTTACGTATTTATCTACGATCGTTTGCGTGACTGACGCGTTTTTCTTTGAAGTTTAAAGAGCGATCCATCGAAAATGTGATGGTCGAGTTCTTTCGCGCGCGCGTGATACAACTCGCGCGCGCGAAATTTTAAGGGACTTGCAAATTCCGAGGGGGTCTCGCCTCGAATTCTCAGGACTGAAGGGTGTGCCACCGAAAAACTCAGGCATCTCGTTTTTCTGCGCGCTGCTAGAAAATTGCACGATGCGCGACATCTAGTCCTGGTTATGTCTATACGTTTTCTTCCTAGAGCCACGAGTGCCTTTACCGAAATGGCGCATTGTCCAAAACGAAGCTCTTGTGGAATATGTGATCTTAATCTAAACCGACGACCAGAGGCGCTTGCATGGTCGGGTATGGTGCATTCGCCTCCTCTTTCGATACATCGACAGGACAACAATGCAACATAGGGAAGAAAAACCCCAGGATGCACGTTTTAAATCCGAAGTATTGTCGATACTTAAACCGCCTGTCTCGGTGTTCGTTGTTGGATATGCATTGAAGCACGTGGCAATTTTGATTTGTGCCACAGTTGCATACGGGAATTCTTGTCTCCGTTCTGATAGGCAAAACTCCTTCGTACGTGTAGCTTTCGATGAACGGAAAGCACAAAACGCATGGCGCGATAAGAGACGCGAACAACGTGCACGGTCCCGTGTATTGAACAGTCACTTCGTCGTTCGTCCTTTTTACGTGTCGTAGACAGCATTGACATATGTGAAGGTGCGGTCCGAACGCGCAACAGGGCGCCTTGCTGACCATCTCGAGAAGGCGCGTATAGCGATCTGGTCTTTCTACTACTGCGAAATTTGTGAGTCGAGTGGATATTTTTAAACGAGACGTCTTTTATACTGAGGTGGTATGTATATATACGTGCACGTGTTTTGTATCAGCGGTTGCGATTACGTTTCGCGTCAAGCGTGTTGATTCGCGTATACATTCATAAACAGTCATATGGCCGACGTGCCGAGTGAGGTCATCACTTTCATAAAACCCTCGCACAGACCAAAAAGGGACTCGTGATGTGTACGAAACGTGCAGGTTCAAAATCGCGAAAGACGACGCGCGTAGATCAGGGAACGTTGCAGTTATGCTTGCACGCGTTTCTTTTGATAGCGATATCGTCCGTAGCGATGTTGCCTATTTTTATGCCACGATCCGATGCCGCGGTTGACGAAGTTGTATACATCTTAAAAAAGTCCCTCGCGGTCACCGACGAAAGCGCATCCTCAAATAGTTCCATGTCCACCGAATATCCATCTCCTTTCTCTCCACCTGCATTCCCTTCCTCGCCTTCGCCTCCTCCGGCTTTACCTGCGCCTTCCCCGCCGCCGCCTCCAGCTTCCCCTCCGCCTTTCCCGTCGCCTCCTCCAGCCTTCCTCCGCCTTCCGCCGCCGCCTCGCCTCCTCCCCCCCGCCTTCCCCGCCGCCGCCTCCAGCCTTCCTCCGCCTTCCCCGCCGCCTCCTCCGGCTTCCTCCGCCTTTCCCGCCGCCGCCTCGCCTCCTCCGGCTTCCCCTCCGCCTTCCCGCCGCCGCCTCGCCTCCTCCCCGCATTCCCCCGCCGCCGCCTCCTGCTTCCCTCCGCCTTCCCTGCCGCGCCTCGCTCCTCCGGCTTCCCCTCCGCCTTCCCCGCCACCGCCTTCGCCTCCTCCCCCGCCTTCCTGCCGCCGCCTCCAAACTTCCCTCCGCATTTCCCCTGCCGCCGCCTTCGCCTCCTCCGGCTTCCCTCCGCCTTCCCCGCCACCGCCTTCGCCTCCCCCCTTCCCGCCGCCGCCTCCAGCCTTCCTCCGCCTTTCCCTGCCGCCCCCTCCCCGCCGCCGCCTCGCCTTCCCCCCTGCCTCCCCTGCTGCCGCCTCCTCCGCCTTCCTCCGCCTTCCCTGCCGCCGCCTCCGACTTCCCCTCCGCCTTCCCCGCCGCCGCCTCTCCAACTTCCCCTCCGCCTCCTTGCACCGTTCTCGCCACCGCCTCCGCCTCCTCCGGCTTCCCTCCCGCCTTCCCGCCACCGCCTTCGCCTCCCCCCGCCTTCCCCGCCGCCTTCCACCGCCGCCTTCACCGTCCTCGCCACCGCCTCCGCCTCCTCCGGCTTCCTCCGCCTCCCCGCCACCGCCTTCGCCTCCTCCCCCGCCTTCCTCGCCACCGCCGCCGTTTTCGCCTCCTCTTACGCCCGCTCCTCCTTCACCTCCCCCGTCACCCTCACCTCCGCCTTCCTTACCTTTTACTCCGTTACCGCCGTCGCCACCGTCGTATGTAACCGACAAGCCGGGTTCGTGCGCGGAGTTTGGTTGCAACACGAATTCTAACGATGCGAGTATATGTCACTGCGAAGTAAATTGCAAAAGCCGACAGTTCCTCGACTGTTGTTACGACTACGACAGTTTGTGTTCAGAATGATCACTTCAACACAGCTCTCGCGCTGCTCAGAATTCGCCCCTCGAAAACAGATTTTACGCCTGCAGTTTGCATGACCAAAGAAGGTCGCGCGCGCGAACAATTTAAGGCTTCCTCAAAATTCGAGGCCACCTCCCTTCAATATTATCGAGAGTCGTTTTTTGCGAGACGGCAAGAATTTGATGATCATTTTTACAAAATATCCACCGCCACCACCGGGGTGCGGGTGTGCTACATGTTCTACGGCGAGTACGCGAGGCATTGGGGGAAAGGGAGGCAGGCTCGTAGCGATATCGCGGTACATCGGTATGCGGCATTTTGAAGTCAGCGCGTTCCACTCGCCAACGAATCGAACGTTTTCAAACAAGTGCAGACTCTACGGTTGCGTAGAGATTTTTATGCAAGCGGTGCCTTCACCATTTGCAGATTCCGGGCCGGAATGATACAACCGGATTGTATCAATATTTCGTATTGTGCGAGACTATATATATGTCACCCCGACACTAAATCGATTTTGTTCGCCACGCGTCAGAACTGCCGAACCGGCAACTCCTCAACCGCCGATACGTTGGCGCATCACAGACGATTTGATGCGCCGAAATTTGTGCAACGACTGCGCGATCGTTTGCGCGGTCGACGTCGTATTTGTGTCGGTCGTTTTGCTTATCGGCGCGCGTATGCAATACGGTAACAAGTCTACTGTAGCAAGCGTGCAGATCTTTCGCGAAGAATCGGCGAGCACCCCGTCCGAACACGCGTATGTCGGTGAAGTGACGGCGTCCCCCACCGTGGGCGTATCCGACACGATCAACGTTTATCGTTTTAGAGACAGTCAGGGCGACGTCTCTGATTATTTCGATTGGTTCTCGGCGCAGAATGCGTCTTGCTCGACCACTTGCGTCACCGCGGGAAGGATATGCACAGAAGCCGACCTCGTCGCGGATAAAGCGAGATCGCAAAGCTCTGATTACGTGTCAGCGTTCGCCACAAACGTCGACTACCAGATCAACGGCGAATTCGTTGGTTACAGTGACTGCGATACGATACCAACAAACGCCAACGTGTCGCCCTATCTTTACGTGACCACCAAACAGTGCGTCGTCGTGGACAGCTCAAGCACCGTCGACGACTTGTCATGCGAAGCGGTGTTGTCCGAAGATTCCGGATTTGGGCGAATATGTCACTGCGGATTTGATAACTATCGCTACGTGGGTCCGGGCACGTGTTCTGCCGATAAGATCTCGTCAGACGCGATTCGATCCAACGGCACAGTAGACGACTGCAAAGAGTTGTGCGACGAGGACGTTCAATGTGCGGGCTTCTCAGTTTACCGTAACGATACTGAGGCTATCACATACTGCGCGAGTTACAACTATACCACAGACACCATCGATAACGCCGTTTCGGACGCGGTGTGTTACGTAAAAAACCATACCACTTCGTACGCTACGTCTTCGCCTACTCGTGCACCCACTCATACCTCGCTCACCGTCTTGCCGACGACGCAAACATTGGAGGCGACAGACGAAACAATAACGTCGTCGTGACGCGCTTCGACATCAAACTGTCTGTCCAAAGCTTTTCTAAATATTGTACACGTTTACGATAGACTCTAGGCGTGCAAGAGTACTCGAAGTGAAACAGTATATGCGCTGCCTCTCGGAACGCCTATCTTGTCAGTCAACCTCGATGGGTTGGCAGGGTTTCAAGAGTGCATGCTTTGAGTACTAAAAATTCACCCATTGTCGCGCGTTTAAACCTTACATTAGTGCCTAAATTTGGTGCGAGATTGTGCGTCTCTGCATATACGGTACGGGAAGCGACGGACATGATTCGTGACTTACAAAAGTGCAGATTCACGATCGATCGAGTCTTGAACGCGTCACGAATGACGAATCTATCCGTTGTGCGCGACGCTCGAAGCTTGATCGAATTCGGCTGCTTCGAGGTAAACGTGCACTCGTTCGTGCGCGAGTGCGCGGACCGAATGTATGAGGGGAACAGACTCGAGTAGATCGTTCCGAAGGCGTTGCCTTACTCGTCGACGTAAATGTTTTATTCTTATCCGAATGATGCAATCGAAGTGTAGGAGTTGAGTTTTGATAAGCGCATACTCGTTACGTAACTCTTAAGATACGATTGTTGCGAGCCTTGGGAAATTCGTGTTAGTTCACAACATATAGCGGGCTTGGCGGTGAGATTTTGGAGATCGCGTCGTCAACACGTAACATCGATATTGTGATCGATGAAAAGAGTGGGGATACCACATCCGCGTCCATCGGAAATTAAATCTTAAGCGTAGTACAAATTCGAAACCTACACGCCCTCGGCTACCAACAAAGTGTTCCTATAAGCAGCCACCAGTCGATGACCATTCGTCCAGTGCTCGTCGACTCGCGTGAAGCTCTCTACGATAGAGATCTCTTTTCCTAACGCGAGTTGGCCGTCCGAGTTGGATCCTGTTACGTAAATCGCAGATTCCGCCGAATCGCTGTTATCGGCGACGACCTGTATCACAGACGAGTCCGTGTGAGCGTGCGCCACAATCTTCGCCGCGCTCGAGAGCACGCCGCCGGTACCGTTTTCCTCGTCAATATGAATTTCTTGAAACAAGCGGTTCACGTCTTCGCCGCATTCCTCATCGTGTTCGATGCTTCCCAATCCGAGCTGTCCGTCCTCGTTCAAGCCAGTGGTGTACACCATCCGCTCGCCTTCGCTATTGACCGTCGTCGCCACGACGTGAAACATCGAAGCAGACATCGATGTTACAGAGACGGAGGAGGCGTCGGCGACCTGCTCGGGATCGAAGTTCATGGTTGTCGGAAAGTAATAAGTGTAAGAACCGCAACCTCCGGTAGCAAAATGTCCTCTATGACTCTTTCCTACGGCGTACGCGGTTCCGTTCGTGGTCCAAAAGAAAAAGGCATAATGCGAGGCTTCTATTCCGGCCACCTGGCCTTGAACGTACGTCTCGTTCATAATCGTCGTCGCCTCGATGAAGACGTGTGTTATGTCTTCGGAGTCCAATCGATTATCGCAATTCACGTCCGCGTCATCCTTCGCGCACATCAGCAAGCCGTACTTGTTTTTTCCGGAAGAGGCTACGATCATACCGTGCTCGGTGGTGTTAAACAAACCGTAGGTGGCGTACCTGTTGATCGCCACCGATACGACGGCTCCATCGAACGATTTCTGTGTTTGTGTGTAGTCGAATACTTTACCCGTTTCTTCGTATTCTGACCCGAGCCCCAGTTGCCCGTATCTGTTTGACCCGGCGGTCCACAAACTGCCATCCTCGCACGAGATCGCGCAGTGGTTGACACCGGCGAACGCGTTCCTCGCGTCGGCGCCTTCTTCGAGGGGCACCCGCGTCCATTCGGAGACTTCGGTGATGTTCTCTCCTAGCCCGAGACATCCGTACCTGTGCTTTCCGACGGCGTATAAGCTGCTCGCGTTCGTGACGCCCAATAAGAAGGTTTTCCCGATGGCTACGTCCACGAGCGTCTCGTTGTAAGGGATCTGCCCCCGGTCGCCATGCGTAAAGTTGTATATATCGTCTTGCTCATCGCCGTCCTCGTCTGTTTGATCGGTGATTTGCGCATATTTGTTGTATCCCACGCCTCGCAATTCCGAAAGCGTGTGCTCGAATGCGTACGCGTGCGACGTGTCGACCAACGCCACGTCGCTGATGCGAAGCGTAAACTGTAAGAGTTTGCGGGCACCGTCGCTTCCGGCACTCGTACCGTCGTAGGTATCGAGCTCGGTCGAGCAAGCGAGCCGAAAGCGAAGGACCCCCTCGGCCGAATCGCGAACCAAAACTTTCGCCTCTTTTCCGAAAACGAATGCTTCTCCGTTGGCGAGGATATTTACACACGCCTCCCTTATGCCTTTGTTCAGAGCGATCGTTCGCACTTGTACCCCCACCGCCTCTGCGACGCGAATCGCTACGATCGCGTCGGTCGGGAGCTTATCTAGTACCGCCTGCGCCGCGTGCCCGTCGCCTTTGTGGAAGTGCAGCTCGGCGAACGCGGTTTCGACCACCGCGACGTCGCTCGCTTCGAAATCGAGCATGCGAAGGTTAGCCTCGAACGGTCGAGAAAGTTTGTCTACAAAGGCGGTGACGAATGTGTTCAAATAGGTGCGTTCCATCCACGCGGAGCTCGTGGAGTTTGTTGACTGATCGCCCTGATAAAGATCCCACGCTTGTTGCCATATAGCATAATCTTGCATGTACTGCGCAACGACGGTGCATCTAGTCTCCTCGCACACAGCGGGATCGTCGTCATCGATAACGTTCGTTCGGCATTCGCCGGATAATAAAAGGAACGTCGCGATCGCGCATAGCCCTAAGCTTTTCGTATCCATGAGAGGCTATAGCGTTTCGCGCGATCGCCGGTGTGAGCGGAATGGTATTTATACATCGCGATGGGAAAAAAACGCATCGCGCACGAGAAAATCGACGTTCAGCATCTCTAAAACGAGCTCGCAGTCAGAGCCGAGTTCCCCTCCAATTTGTAAATTTGACGGTTTGTGAGATCTTGGTAAGCTTGCTCTCCTTCGTAGAAGTCTTTCACCATTATTTCCGGCTTCCGTAATACTGTATTGATTTCACAAAAATACTCGTACAAATTGACCATCGCATCCCTGTAAACGCGACAGGCTTTCGTTGCAACGAATTGGTCCAAGCTCAACTTTCCTAAAGAGCGGGCATCTTACTTGGTACGCGTCTTACTAGCCGTGTGTCGAACGTTTCACGCGGGGTCGAACACGCAGCACTCCGCTAGTGTTGCACGGCACGTGTCGGCGTGTATCCATCATATAGGTATGCAGATGGACGGATTCTCCATTGACTACAGTAGACATGCAGGCGTGCACCGAGTTTCCAGGTGCTGGTTGATTTTTATTACGCGTCAGCGCAAAAACGCGCATTGCTTTTGTCGTCCTACACAACTGCGTCTACATGTCCAGAATAGCGAATAGCGATGCCCCGAATTTTGAGATGACTGTCGGTCCGAGAATGCTCGACGTCATCGCTCTCATCGGTGGCGACAATACGCACAATCACGTCACACTCTTCGGACGTCGAAATTTGAAAGCGTGCTCTTTGAATGACGCCCGTGTAGTGCATCGTACGATCCACACGCCGACGCTTAACCGTGCAACCGTGCCGTTGTGTCACTTCGATACTCAGTACGTGAGTGTCTCCAGTGTACATCACACTCAGCTGCGTCGTATTGTACGTGCGATCGTTTCCGAGAGGTACGGAGTTGTCGATGTGCAAACTCAATTCGGCGCCCTTCTTTCCAACCAATCCCGATTTTGCATGCGTGTGACTGTCGATTTCGTGTTTTTCGTAGCGGAAACCGCGTTCGGAAGTAATGTGTACTCGCCTTGTCCTCTGGGTAGCATTGATTTGATCGAACAAGAGACAAGCACCGACCGCTTCGACGTGCTCTTTGTCTCGATGGCGTCCTTCTAAGGCAGAGTCCTTCCCAAAATTCGATTCGCCGATGGCACCTTCTGAGGCAGAGTCCGCGACCACTTTCACGATTCGAGACAAGACTTCCTGCAGCCAGGCAGATATGTAAAGGTTTCCCGAACCTTTGGAATCGGTGGCCGCGTTGACGGGGTGCAGACCATCTTCGGTCCATATCGAAAGCCACTTCGACAGTTCTTGTTCGTGGTCAGAAGATAAAGATCGACCATACCGCTCGAAGGACGCCCTCGCGCCGCCTTGACGATACGCGACCTCTCCGAGCACCCGCTCGGTTATCAAATTCGGCCTATACGTTTCATGATCGGACGTCGCGAAAGAACCATCACGAGAACCGTTTAACTGCACAAGACATCGACGCTTCATCGTTTCGAGATTTCGAGAGAGTCTTCTCATTTCGGAGCATCTGCGAGCGTACAGGCAAGGAGGTGCGTCGTCCATGCTGCAAAATTGTTCAAAGGTCACGAAGAGCACCGCGCACGATGGATTAAAGAGTCTAACAGACCGAATAATTTCCGATAGCTGAGTTGCAAAAATTCCTTCGCGTGCCACCGGACCGTATTCCAGCACGAGCAAGTCGATTTGCTTCGTCAGGTCGCACACGTTCTCCGCGCACGAGGTTATCATCTCCGGCGAGCTTCCGGGCATTCCGGCGTTGATAAGTTCGTAATTGTCACCGGGGAAAAAATTGTCCAGGGTGCGCCTTAGCCATCCGCCTCCCACAACATTCGCGGAGCGCGAAAAAACGCCAAAACCGCAGCATTCGTCGCAAACACTCTTTATGCCGTCGACGGGTGTCGTGCATCCTCCGTGCACGCCGAGCACGGACGTACCAAAAGCTACCACGCGCACAAACTTTCCCTTTTCCTTCTTGTTGATGAAATGCCACCAGCTCGCAATCGCCGTTTCCGGAATGTGTACGCCTAAAGATTCCGACGACATATTACGATCGGTGCGGTTATCGTAGATTCCGTTAATTTCATTCGTCCCGAGCTCTCCGTCCGCATACGCAAGAAACAACTCAAAGAGCATCACTCCCAACAGCTTTCGCATTGCACCGAATTGCTGCTCCGTTACGTATATCAAATGTACAGATCATCATCGAGGGATCGATTAGATATTTATAAAAGAAAAAGAAAGTGGGAAAAGCAACGACCCTACGCGAGTACACAAGCGAAATGTAGGATAAATCTCAAACTTTATGCCATTTCGCTAGCCAAACAAGAGTAGAGTTTTCGATATCGACTTTCACAATGGTGCCTTACATCGAGCGAATTTTTCATGCGAGCGATTACTGGAAGTAGCACTCTACTTCTTATACAATAACCTCTATTTTTGAATATACAGTATCTTGTCAAAAACGAACTACAAAAAAAGGTCCTGTCAAACTTTGTGTGCGAATGTGACAAATCAAGAGTAGGCATGGTAAGTTTGTGGAGGCGATCTCCCTACTCCTTACATCAGTCATAATGTCATTGATATGTGTCAGCGATGCAACCTTCAAGATCCCATCGGCAAAGTCGATCGAAAATGCGTATACTTAGCAAAGGCCGAAAAAGGGTTGCCAGATTCGTCTCGCGTTAGTGTGCATCATGAGGACCCGATCCAGCACGATTCCCGGGATGGGCGCGAAACGGAAAATACTAGATCTTGAACGCCTCAAGCAAAGAAAGGCGAAACGCCACTTTCCGATCGGAGGTGAGGTGTTGCGCGTTTGTGTATACGAACTGCTTACGGATACTGAGATGGCTCTGCTGAGCATGACCTGCAAAAGTATGTACGTCACGGTGATTGATTTTTACGACGAGTCGAAGCGGAGTCTTGGAAACCAAAGACGGCGCCGGGTGTGCGTATCGGACTGCTTGCATAGCTTCACGTTACGAAAGTTCTATGTGAATTCGGTGCAAAGCATCATTTTGGGTTTGGACTTTAACCAGCCAAGCATGTACGCGTCCGTCTTCGGGTGCGACAAGGGTGAGTGTCTGTGGCGGTACTTGAACCGTATGAGTGATCTTACCGAGAAACGAGCAACGTTGTGGAGCGTGTCTACGGGCCCTGTTTTGGATTCATTGGAGTCTCTTGAGGAGTGTAGCGACGTGGCCAGTCTGAAACGTACCATACGACCGGACCCATGGGACGCCGAGTACAAACGTTTCAAGTATCACTCCGACTTGTTCAATTACCTCGCGTTTTACGTCGACTGGTACAAAAATAGCCCTTTTCGACTGCGATGTTATCGTGTAGCACGCTGTGTATGGGAGCATCGTCGCCAGCAGAACCCCGTCTACACAGGGAACGTATGTGACCTGCTTTCTGTAGCATGAATACGGCCTATCGAGGCGAGTGTGGTAGGGTGCACTTGTATTAACCTGGAGTAGGTGTAAAAGTCTGACCGCAACCTCGTATGCTTGTTGCGTGCACATAAGTTGCGAGCGTCGATTTTTGGGTGTTCAAAGGGGCAAAGCGCAACATAGTACGTAATCAATACGAGTGTACGTTTTTATCCAAACATCACACGTGCCGAGGCATATTTTTCGGCGAACTCACTAAACAAGATCATGTGCTCTTCGTTATCGGACAATTCCGTTTCTAGCACGAGCGTTTTCAACTTGGGCATGCGCGACGACCACGCTTTGACGATGCGTCGCAAAGTTGCCGCGCTTGCTTCTTCGAAAACGTAGCAGATATCCAGATGGGTTATACAGTTTGATAAGAAGGCGATTTTGAACAAACTCGGCGTTGCGAGTTGGTTGTTCCCGAAAAGCACGAGTTCTTTCAATTTCGGCCAGGCGTCACATTGGAAATCGCGGAAAGGGTCGCGCATGTTCTTGCACGAAGCCAGCGTGACGTGCTCCAAGTTTTTCGCCTGTTCGATGTAAGAAACTCCCGTGTCCGTGATTTTAGGCGCGTTGTGCACGACCAGGATGCGCAGATTGTGACATTGCCTGCCCACCGTTGCCATCGCGTCGTCGTCAAAAAAACAGGCAACATCCACGTCGGACCTGTCGCCGCAAATTTCCAGTTGCACAAGACCGCGTGCGGCTGTATTTAGTATCAACTGCACGTGCGTCATCGACAGGGAGTCTTCGTTGTTGAGAAAATCGGGGACGACCAGCCACATTCTTTCCAGACTGCCGCAGGACCACGCCTTCTGCTTATGCAGCGCCTGCAAGTGTGTCTGGCACGATCGCGTGCAACCGTCACTCAGATCGATGTTCACAGACTTTGGCACACCGCCGATCAAAGACTGCGAGAAGGCTTCGCGATAGGCTAACCGCATGGCGTACTTCGCGATTTTGCAAACGATTTCTACGGGCAGGGTGATCTTCGTCGCATTGTAAAAGCGGTTTTGCAGCCACTCGATACCACCTTCGTCCGGACCATCGGTCAATTCGATTTCGTTCGGCTGGAAATGACGTCGCAAAACATCCAGATGTACGTCCTTGGGCGCGGCGGGCATGGCGTACACGACGTGCACGGAATCGAGCGAGTGTAAGCCCGATCCGTGGGACAGGTGCAACCGTTGCAAGACGTGAAAGTCCGTGTCGACGGGCCCGTGTTTGGATCGCATGGGATAGGCTCGTTTGTTTGGAAGGTCGCGAACGACGCATTTGTCGTATTCAAAAAACGGCGAAGCGTATATTTCGAAGTCGCGATTGAAACCCTCGTCGTGGAGCAACCTAACTTCTTGAGCGCAATCGAACACCGCGGTGCGCATTCGAAAGACGCTGCAGCTTACGGTGGGATTGTTATGCTGCATGATCGCGACCGATAGATTGAAATTCTGGGATATGTAAGCGGGTTGCACGATATATACCGTGATAGCCTATAGTGATCAAACAAAAGATCGGTGTCGATGATAAATGATCCTAGAGACCCCGGACCGGTCTACTTAAGGCCGTCGACGAAGCGCCTTTGGTTCGACACCGCGCGACGCTTATCGATGCGCGACGTTCGATCGAAACCGAATGTCGGCGCGCGCTGCGCTGCTCGAGGGGGGTGGCGAGCTTTAGCAGCTTTGAAACTCGCAGTATTTGGCGCCACGCGCCGCGCAGGGTGCCCCATGTTCAGTGACGACGAGGAAGCCTCGATCAGCGCGACGTGTCGCGCTCTGACGCCTGAGAGCGAACGAGCCTTCGAGGCGTTGCTCAAGCCATTCGTCATGCGGCTCGCTTTTCGTTCGTTCGAAGGAACGCCGCGGGCGTCGCGGATAAATGGGAAGTCGGACGCGTCCGAGATCGTGAGCGTCGCTCCCCTTTCCTTTTACGCGCTCGTGTACGCTCGGTATCGGGATCTGAGGCTTCGGCTCGAGGAGGTGGGTAAGGTGGGGGATGAGCTACGACGTCGATGGCGAGCTGTGGATGAACGTTGGTTCTCCGAAAACGCCTCGCGCGTGGCGGATCACCTCGAGTGGGTCGCGTCGAAAACGAGAAACGCGAGCGAAGCGTCGCCATGTCGCCACGACGACGACGAGACCGCGGCGCTGGTTTTGCAGTACGAGCAGGGTCGGTTTCCCTTGAATCTCTCGAACGGGGGGGAGGAGAGCGATCCGCACACGACGGCGATGCGTCTCCTCGTGACCCTCGCTTTGTTGGAGGACGCGATACGCGCCCCTGCGGGGCGACACGTGCCGAGTCCGACGCTCGGGCATGTCGGTCGGACGCTGGGCCTGTCGGAGGAGACGCTCGGCCTTTTGCGGGGCGTGAAGACGCCGGGCGAGGCGCTGCCGTGCGCATGGTGGTGGGTGATCAACGACGAGGTGGGTGTCGAGCGCGGCGAAGGCGACAAGCACGTCGAACGGTCCGGCGCTCGGTGGATGCATCTCATGAATCGTTTTTTGAACGTCGAGTACGTGTCGTTGATGGACGACGCGTGCCGTTGTTTCGGAGTGGCGGTCACCGTGGGCTTAACGGAGGATCGCGCTTCTTGGTGGAAACCGCGAAAAGCAGACGCGATAGCGTGCGCGAATTTTGTCGCGGGCATGTCGACGGCGGAGCGTGCGCGCTGCAAGGACCGGCTCGGCGCGGCTTCCGAAGCGGGAATCGCTTACCACGTCCCGGTGTGCGTGGCCATGAACGGATATTACTCGAGCGATCACGCCAGAGAGAACGATCTGCTGCGATTGTTCGAGAGAATCACGGGACACCTTCGCAAAGGGGATCGCATGTTCGTGTGGCTGTGCGAACGAGTGACCGAGATGCTCGCGGAGTTACGAGCTCGTGCGTACGTGGGAGAGGAGCTGGTCGTGTCGAACCCCAGCGACACGAAAGAGCTGCACGACAACGTGGTGGCGCAGATCACCGGCGTGAAGGTGGTGCGCTTGTGCACTCTCGCCTCGGCGGACGCCAAGCTCGCACAATCGCACACCCGCAGCGACATCTTCGCCGGTGTGGTGCAGATGGTGTGCGCGATGCGGGCGAAATGGAGGTTGGGAGATCCCCGCGTGGAGAAAGTCCACACGGACTTGCGCGCGTACGTGTTTCGTCTACGAGAGGCCCAAAGGTTGATATGCGACGACCTTCGCAACGAGAACGTGCCAACCCCGACGGAGTCGAAGATCGGTTTATCCTCTCGTCACAATTTGCTGGACACGTTTCTCGAAGTGCTGGTCGAAAGCGACGCGTCACAGTGGACCGCCTCCGTCGCGAGGATGCCCGGTGGTGAGCGGACGCACGACCCGAGGGAAGGAAGGAACGATTTTTTGAGTATCATGATGCGATGCGCGCGGCATCCATTCGAACGGCCGGACACACCCGTTCAGCGCGACGACGCGCTCGCGCGACATCAGGGACCGAAGATGCACGGCCTGTTCATGGAGGGCACGCCCCACGCGCCGGTCTTCGCGCTTCCGCCCACATCTCGAGCGACGTGCGACACGGCGGAGACGCGAATCGGAGGCGCGCGGCTGTGCTTTTGGAATCCCGCGCCGATGCGAGCTCCGATCACGGCCGATCGGCTCTGTCGAAGGTTGTATCGACCGTTGCCGATCCGACATGAAACGGAGGATGCGACGAACACCTTTCTGCGAAACCACGTGTATCGGTCGTGTCCGGTGTCGCGTCGGCGATCGCAACTCGTGAGTCTGTGCGAGAGCGACGACGGCGTCGCGCACGAGGAGGCGATGATTCGTCGATTGACTTCCGAGGAGTTTGCGAGGGAGCTCGTCGTCATGCGCGAGGAGCGCCTGCTTCTCGACCCGCAAGAGAACGCGGACAACCTCGTGACCTGCACGTTCGAATTCGCTTTTTGGCTTCGCGAGTTTCTCGCGACGGATCGCCGTTGGGTGAAGCAGGCGTGCATCGTCAAGAGCGACCTGCCCGCTGGGATGCTCCATCAAAGACCGGGATTGTTTTGGGCGCACGTCTTCGCGATATATCCAGACGAGATGCGTCTGGCGTTTCGCAGCGAGTGCAAAAGCTTGAGCAACTGTGTGGTGGTGGCTGCGGCCGACGACGTCGCGAGCATCGCCTTCGTGCGGTATCGCCTGAAGCGACTGGACGACCGAGACGAGAGAGCGTTGCTGGAGAATCTTCGCGCGCGATTGCGGCTTCCGTGGTATTCGAATGTGGACGCGAGCGGACGCGTCGTGCTACGAGTGGCGTCGTCGGAGAGGTACGCCACAGAATTAATCGTGCGTACCGATCGGACGGAGAGTCGCGAGGAGGAGCTCAAAGTCACGGACGTGCGGGAGGCGTCTTTCGTTGCCGGCGCCGAGATCTCCACCAAGAGCATGGGCACTTTCGTGCGCTACATGTTTTGGGGGCTCGTGCAGGCGATGTCCGATGAGCTCGATCGACCCTGGAGCGACTTGGTACCGAAGGGAGCGGCGAGGCGTCTGCCCACGGTCCGGGGTTGCGCAGATCTGCCCCTGTCGGGATCGGACGGAGAGACCGTATCGGTCGTCGATGCGTGCTGGAGAGAGTTCATCATGTGGGTCGTCGTGGAGCTGCAGCGCATCGTGCTGTTGATGCGGTCCTCCGCGATGGGATCCCGCATCTCCGGTGTTGGGTTGCACCTGATGGCCGCCAAAAAACCTTACGGGGGGGGCACGGTGGCGTCCGTGCTCGAGGAGCTGCAAGAGTGTCGCAAGGCCCGCACCAAGCGAGTCGTTCGACCCAACAGCTACCTCAATAGTCGTTGCGTCTCGTTGCTCGCCAGCATCGGGTGCACGTACTTCCCTTTCGACTTGGACTCCTTGTTCTCGCGATGCGCGCGGCACATCGGCTTCGTGCGAGCTCCGGGATACGACGCTCGTAAGCATCCGTACCTGAATAGAGTCTTCGTGGACGATCGAGGAGACGTGCGAGACGATGTGCCCATGTGTTTCGCCAATCGCTCGATCGGTCCGAAGCCTTTATCCGCGGTCGCGCGGAATCGGTGTCTCAAAGCCGGATACACCAGGGTCGCGACGTTCGGAAAGAAGCTCGGGGAAGAGCTGTGCAGGATGCGGGCGATGAACGCGTACGGCGCGCGCGTGGAGGTGTGCGACGTCGACGGGCAATTCGTGCGGAGGGATCGAAAAAGGACCTTCTCTCGAGGCTCCGTGGAGCTCGAGGATCTGTCCCTAGAGAGACTCGCGACGTCGGCAACGGGTATCGCCGCGCATTCCGGCTCTTTGGACCCTCTCGTCCACGAAGATTTCACCGACGACCGTCACAGCGCCGAGAGTGTGGGCGTGGCTTACAGCCACGCGCGCGTCGAAGAGGCGGCGCAATGGGGGACGAGGTTCGTGTTTTGCGACCCGGCGTCGGACAAGTCCCCGCTTCTGCGGTATCGTGTGTGCCTCGGGGACGGCCTCCGTCGAGCGCGTTTGGGTTTCGCCGAGGAGACGATGGGTTTCTGGGACGATCTAAGCGGCTCGCGAGCGGCCGAAGAAGGAACGCCGTCCGAGGCGTCCATCGAGGAGAGCGTACAAAATACCAGCGACGCGGTGTTCATCGCTCGCGCGCGTGTCGCGCTCGAGCTGCGACGCGAGGGCCGCGACGTGTTCTCCTACGCCCGATTCGCTCGCGCGCGTCGCTTCGACACGGCGGACTTCAAGAGACGCGTCGATGCGTGGTTGCAGGAGCGGTGCGGAGAGCTCGCCAAGGAGCTGCGCCGGAGACTGTCGATAATGCGAAGGGCGTCAAGCGCCGCCGAGAACGAAAGCTTCTCTCGCCTGATGGATTTCATAGACTCGGGCCTCGAGGAGGACCTTCCGCCGTCGCCCCGCGTCGCCTTTCGGTGGGTCTGTCTGTGTGGAAACGCGTGCGCTGTCCTCGCGTGCGCGCGTTCCATCGAGCAGCTCGGGGGTCCGGACTCTCGCGATCGACACGTCGAAGAAACGGCGACCATCGTCGACGCGACGCTCCGCGACTTCGAGGAGCTGCTCGCGTCCATGTTCCGCGACGTGTCGCTGTCCGAAGGCTGGCCAAGCATCGACGGACCGGGAAGAGTGAGTACCCCAAGCGTGGGAAATCCGTTGTCCTTCGTGTTGGATCTGTGGGTGACGTGCGTGAGAGGCTGCATGGCGCGTGCCGCCGCCTTTTATGTCGACGAGGATCGCGCTTATGGTGTCGACCGGGCAAGTTTCGGAGATCACGAAAGCGCGAATCGCGTCGACGAGTTCTCTCACGAAGAGGTCCGCATCGTGAGTCGGCAACGGTGTAATCGTTCTCAGCTGCTCTCCATCATGAGCGAGAGCTCGAGCGAGGAACTTAACGATCTCTCAAGACCAGCCTTTTTTGCGCACGACGACCTTCGCGCGCGATTCTTGTGGGTGGACGTTCTCAACGAGTGCCTGACCGTCCCCGAAGAGAGCTCGGACTCGTTGGTCGCCGAGGACTCGAAATGTGTATCGCCCAAGTCGTCCGAAGGAGAGTCCGAGTCCCGGTCGGACGAGGAGAGCGGCGACGCCGCTTTCTCCGTCGTCGGCATGAACGACATCTGCTACAGCAACGTGTGTCGATCGCTGCGCACCGAGCAAACCGTCGGACGCCGAACGTCGAAGGCGCTCGGGCTCATCGTGGAAATGTCGATCCGTACGAGCGGGTGCGTCCGAAACGTGTGGACCGAGGCGTCGCGTATCGACGACAACCATCTCGGGGGAGCGCTAGGTGGCTGCCTTCGCATGCTGCACGTCGAGATCTCAGGGGAAGTACAAAAAGCGTTCGAGCGCGAGCTCCTTTCCTTGCAAAAGCAACGGCAGGAGGTGGGCAACATCTTTTTGGAGATGGCCGTGCGCGACGTTCGAGGAAATATGTACAGCACGCGAGCGCGACCCTTCCGCTTTCTGATGGACGAGCTTATCGGTCGGCACGTCGTGTCCACCATGGCGTGCGGCACGGTACCCTTCGTGTGGTTACCACGCACGACTCGTTGCGATCTGGTGACCAACGAACGCCGCATCGTGCGACAGAAGGACGGCGCGTCGGGCGCGCTCATCAGCGAGGGAGGAATCGCGACGGCGTTTCGATGCGTCATGAGCTCTTTGCTTTTCGTGACGGACACCGATCTCACGAACGAGTGGTGAAGCAACAAACGAAGCGATGCGCGTTTTGTGGGAATTCGTAGATATATTTTGGGCAACTTTTCATAGTTAACACGTAACAACGATAATATAAATGGTGTCCTTTCACAAAGTTCCCACAGTTGTCAAACTCAGCTGTTAAGGCTAACTACGAAATGTCGTTTCTTCGAGTACGGGAAAACATCGCGCTTTGTGCATGCGGATTCCAACTATTTGCCGTATCTGTTCAAGCATTTCGGTTGTGCCACCGTTTCCTTCTTATACTCGACCACAACGACCTATAAAAAGAACGCTTAAACCACACCGCTTGATGTTACGACCGTTCACTAGCACTTGGAGGCGTCACATGCGTGTTCGCAACGATCGCGCGTGGCCGGCGTGTCGTACTCTAAGATGTAAAACTTGTTGGACGTGCATATGGGCAACTCGTCGTTCGCGGGAAAGCAACAGCCGCATACGTCCGTGCCGGCGCACGCGCTTTTCGCATCGTCCGAAAGCGCGGCGCACTGTTCGCCGGAGCAGCCAGCGATTGTGTAATTCTCAGGAAATATGCATCGAGTCATGTCGCAATACAGCGAATGCGGTTGATCGCTCACGTCGTTCCAATTCTGCCCCGCGCAGAACTGAGCGTCGTACGCCCAGTCGGAGAGTTGCAAAAAGTTGTTGCCGTACGACTGAGTATCGCCGCCTTCGTAAGTCACAGGGTCGTAAGGCTCCCATCCGACGCACACGTACGCCGCTATGCTCTTGTCGGAATTGAGCACCGCGCAGCGATCCAGAAACTGCGTGGGCGTGCTCAGCTCGCAGGTCTCGACGGAGCCGTAGGAATCGTGCGTGAGGTTTACCGCGCATTCGCACTCCTGGATATCTCGAGGAGCGGGAGGGGGCGGCCGCGGAGACGGCGGCGCGGGTGGAGGCGGCGGGGGAGTCGGCCACACGTACGTGAGATTGACGTACCTGCAGGAGGTGACCTGTCCCATGTGGGAGGCGTCGTACGCGTCCCCCTCGCGTGTCGACGGCGCCATGTTTGTGGGGATCATTGCGAGGGATCGACAAATGTCGTCCCCCACCTCCGTGCTGGCCTCGTTCGCGAAGAGCTTTCCGATGATGAAGTGCGCGGCCGCCTCCCCGGCGACGAGATGCTCGGTGGTTTCGGGCGCGCGAAGCAGGCCTTCGGTGCCGCAGAGCATGATGTATTTGGGCGTGTCCGCGGCGGCCTCGTGAAACGTGGTCGCGTTTCGCTTCAAGAAGCGCATGTCCGTGCCGTTGAAGTGCGCGCGCGAGAACGTGTTGGAGGCGAGGTCCACCAGCTGCAGCGCCGAGTTTAAATCGTACTGCTCGGCGACTCCCTCGTAGTCTTTGTTGAGCGCGGTCCGACCGTTCTCCAATAAGTTTTCGATCTGTCTCGCGATTCCGCCTTTCCCCGACACGAAGAGCTCCTGCGCGGGAATGTAACCGTTCGCCTGATCCGACGTCGAGAGACCCTCGCCGTCTATGGTGTACCACGACGACGAATCGATCAGCGTGGCGTCGCCTCCCACGAAGTCGGTGTGAAGCGGGATGGCGTAGCCGCCTTTGAGGAAGAGGTTGTAGCTCACCGCGAGCATCCCGATGATCATTCCGGGAAAGTCGTAGCCGTGTATGGTTTGCGTCGCCAAAAACTGATGCTGCTTCGTAACCGTGTCCGAGACGGTGTACGTGACAGCGCAGGTTTCCGCGTCCGCCTCGCTGCATCGGTCATCGAGACTGCTGAGGAAGGCGCTGTTTATGATCCAGCTGGGGGCGTTCTTCGTCCACAACGCCCCGAAGCGAAACGTGTTGTACATGGCGCCGATTCGCCACGCGAGGACGTTCGCGTAGATCTTCGGAACCGCCCGTTTGCCCGATCCCGCGCGGTCCGATTGCACCTGGCTCGCCAGCACGGTTCCGCAACACACCGGATCGTCATCGGCGCTCGAGCAGTCGTACACGGATGGGTCCATCGACTGGTAGCCGAGTCTCTCGTCCCACGTCGTCTCTAGGTACTCCGCCTCCGCGAACTGATCCGTGCACGCGTTCCAACCGTCCCGAGGCAAGACGAAGTTGCAGTGCTCCGTCCCGGTCGTCGACTCGGAGTGCGTCTCGCACGCGCCCTTCCACAGAAAGGACTGAGTGGTGCCCACGTCCCGATGCGCTCCGTTTATCATCTCCGGGAATTCCGACGCGAACCCGGCCATCGCGTACGCCACGTTCTCCGAGTTCAGCAGAAGCGGAGTGTCCCGCTGATCCTCGGTGTAGATGTTGCACCAGCTCGAGGCGTGATGATAGCGCCATTCGGTCGCGAAATTGTCGGGCGCGTAGCAATGGCGGTCGTCGTCGCGTTCGGCGTACGCCGCGCCAGACATCCCCGCGCCGTCCATGCTCATGGAGACGGGACTGTTCGCCGCCCGCGCGTTACCGTACGAGGCGACGCCTGGAAGGCCGAGCTCCTCCGATCCGACGCAGATGTTGGACGGACCGCGCAATTTGGCGGTGCGTTGCGGCACGTACCACAGGCCGATCACCGGCGATGGCGATCCCGTCATCACGTTGCGCGTCACCGAATTTTGATTGTTCTTCATCCAGATCGTGGACATGATGGCGTAATCCGTGTTCACGAATCCCGTGATGGAGGACGGATTCCAGTACGAGTTGTTGATCGTCGTCAGCGCTGCGATTCCGAGGTTGTGATCCCATTCGTTCGCCATTTCCGTGCCGTCCTCGCAGAAGAAGCCGGACCCGTACGTCAGAAACCCCACGTTGTTCCGCACCTCCGCTTCCATGGTGCCGTGCACCGTCGCCCATCGCCCGTAGCTGCGCCACACGGACGACGACACCAGCCGCAGCTCGCGTGTGTGCGTCTCGTCGCGGAGGTACCCCTTGAAGGTCTTGGCGTAACCGGCGAGATGAAAGTGCACGCCGTACGTCCCGAGCTTTCCGAAGTTCGCCGGTGTGCTCATCCGCGTCACCTCCACGCCGTCCAGCGAGGCGGCGCTTCCGTAACGGAACTTCTGTTGCGCTCCGTAGATGGCGTTGCACCCGGTCAAACCGGTCGTGCCGAAGAGCCAAGAGCCTTCCGGCGGTCGTGCCTGCTTCGCGCGACGCAGATAATGCGGAAGCATGCACACTTGTTGCACGTCCGCCGCGTCGCCTTGGACGGTGGCGGCGTCGTCGTCGATATAGTTCTCCACGAGCGAGCCGTTCATTCCGACGCGTGGAGAGGTCACTTCGGACGGGATGTTGTTGCAGCCTCCCCCACCCTCGTCGAGGTCGCTCGTTACGACGATGCGGTGCGACAACAGACCGACGTGGGTGGCCGTTTGCACTTCCGTGCCCTCGTCGTCGTCGGGAAGCGCGTCGTTTCGCAATCGTTCGTACCCCGAATAATGAAAATAACGCAACGGACGAAGCAGCGTCAGCGTGCACACCGAGTTGTTCGAGTCGTGCGTCATCTCCGACACCGTCGCCACCTCTATACCGGTGTCGTTATGATCGGTGCCGGCGAAGTAGGTCGCGTGCTCCTCGTTGGACCGATTGTTCGCTTCGTGATCCGCCGTTTCTTCGTCGTGATCCATCCACAATCGCTGCATCCCCGTCGCTTGCGACTGCGAATACGGGCGCCACTGCGAAAAATGGTACGGCGCCCCCGTAAGCACAACTCGATCTCCAGATCTCCACATGCCGTCCGTCGATTCGCCGCAGTCCTCGGAGTCGAGCACGACCCGCGTATCTCCGGGGTACGCGCTGCTTCCGAGACGTGCCCACGTCATGGCGTAAGAGGATGGCAGACCAGACTCGGTCTCGTCCAGCGTGAGCGGTTTGGCGCTTTCGCCACGCCATCCCGTGGCGCGCCAGGTGCCCGTGTACGCGACGTTCTGCGGCAACGCGCCGTTCAATTGATAGTTGCCGTTGAAAAACACGATCGCCCCTTTGGTCACCCCCGCGTTGTTCAGGCTGTGGTTGAAGTAGTCCACCGTCTGGTTCGGCGCGCCGTCGGGCTTCTTCACACGAACTCCCGGATGTAGCACTTCCGCGGAATATTGGCCCGCGGTCACGGGCGCGTTTCCGGCGTCCACCCAGTAATCGTGAGTGAACACTATTCGAAGCCGCGCATTGAATCGGTAGGCGTCGTCGTGATGGCTCCCCGCTTGTAGCAGCCCCCCACTTTCCACGAGGATAAATCCGACGCGAATCGTCGTGTCCACTTCGTCGATCAAGAGCACCGCATTCTTTCGAACTACGATACCGAGGAGATCGACGCGCGAAAGTCCCAATCCAAACACGCATTCTCCGGTTCGATTTTCGTCTTCCAACACGAGAATGCTGCGGTTTCCTTGGAAGTCCGACAATTGCGTCACGTTCAAATCCGTTGCCACCGATTGAACGTGCGCACCCCAGGATCCTCCGCGCAGCTTTCCCCAAGAGTTCGCGTCGGATTCGTAATAAGGATGCCCCGCGGCGTACGTCAAAGGCCACTTGGAGAGATCGGAGGCGGTTTTTAAACCGCTCTGTCGAAGTGTCGTTCCGGCGCCATCGACAAAGTCTCCGTAGAGATCGACTCCAGCGAGCACGTCCGTGGATTCGTCGTCGGCGTTCCGCATAGATTCGAGGGTGTAAAACTCGTCGATGAATTCGGCACGCAGGGTTTCGCTGGGAGAGACGTTGCCGTCATATCGCGCGTTCACGACATACGCAAACTGTTCATGCGAGGAGGGGCTCGGAGATACAGTAGGACTCGGCGTGTCGACGGCCAACGGACTGTCGGTAGGCGAGACCGTAAGGGGCGCAACGGGATTGCGCGTCGGAAATATCGTCGGACCGGCGGTGGGTGAACTTTCCGGCTGGACAGTCGAAGGAGAGGAGGTCACCGGAGGCGAACTGTAAGCGGGCGGAGTGTGCGTCCCGGTCTGGCCATCGGAACCTTCGGAACCGCCATCCTTGACACCGAGGACGATCGCGACCGATATGGCGACAACAATCAAAATTAAAGTCGTAGAGATTATTAGTAAATTCTTTTTGTTGAGTTTTATACCGAATACCGTACGTTGATTTTTGGAGGCCGAGGAGGTCGCATTCGGCCGAGTCTGCCGTAGGCGTCTATAATGCAGCACCACGTCATTTTGTGGCATATCGATACGTTACGGTAGCATTTTGGCGGGTTCGTCGTCGTCATTTCGAATGTTTACATCAAATCGATTCGCATCTCGTCCGACACGAATCGTCCATGAAACGCTGTTGAACGACGTTTCAGGCATCGATCCTTATTTCGTGTAAAACGTAAAAACAAGGTCGCTTCGCCTTCGTCGTGGCGATACGTACTAACTACGTTTTCAAGGTCCCAGTCGGTTTTGGTTTGTGTATATATATTTTATGGCACAACCCGTGCAACAATATAAACCGTTTACACGTTCTTTTACGAAACTCCGATACAAACGATATTGTCGATATGTTCCACGCGAATTCTTGTCGTGTGTCGTATAAATTACGAGGACGCCATTGTTTTCATGCGATGGATTCTTTCGTTTTAAGACGTTTCTCCGTAGCCGTGATACTTACTCTTATACATATTGTTAGCGACACGACGGCACATACAACCGATGTTTGTTGGATATGGTCGAGCGACGGCCAACACGTTGATGTTTATGTTCGAACATGGCACGACGAAAGCTATCGCTATTCTAGCGGTAGTTCTTGTTCGGATATGCAACATCCAAATTGTCGATTGAAGGTGCGCGACGGGAATGACGAAGATACTTACTACGAAGGTGTATCCGTAACAACGGAATCTATCGCGTCCGTCCACTCTCTTTTGCAATGCAGAGGCACTTGCCACAGACACACTCAAGAATCTTGGTACACCTTTAGCATGAGCATCGATTGTCAATCCACAAATCGAAGATTGTACGCGCCTTCGGACAACCTATTCTCCTCTCACGCGTGTACCGTCGAGGACGTGCACTACTCGTCTCCAGTGTACGAGTGGACGTCAAGCGAGTGCGCCACGTACGGAGTTTTTTCACCCCTCACCGCCCCTCCCACCACGTTCGCTCCCATCACCTTCGCCCCTACGAGA